>CM053602.1:62234469-62330482 GCA_028646575.1 Pseudocheirus occidentalis | reverse complement strand
TCTGTGAACATACAAGAAAGTCCTTCTTCAGGGCTTCTGCACCAACAGCCAGGTTCCAGCACCTCTACAACAGCAGCACTGTCCACCATCAGGTGAATCTGGAAAAACAACATCAAAACAGACAGACAAAATACCAGCATCACCATCATGCCTCCTCAGTTCTTGGCAGCTACAGGTGTCAGTCCTCAAAAGTCCTGGGCAGCTCCAGTGGGCTCTCAGCAGTATCTCTTAGCAACTCAGGCTCCAGGATACTGGATACTGCTCTTCCCAAAAGTCCTTCTTCTTCTGGCCTTCTCTGGGCTTGAGCCTTTCTCAATTCATGGCTCCTCCCAGTTCAGCCCTCTATCTTCACGTCAACAAGTCCATCCCACAAGTGGGATTCACAAGCTCTGGGTCTTAACACTCAACCCAAAAGCCAAGTCAATTCAGGGGCATCTCCAAATTCCATTACCATTACATCTGCCCTCTGGCATGTTCCTGGTTACACCTCTCCCCAGCGTCTGTGGACCTCTCTTTCTATCTTCCTAAGTTGTCCTTTGACTTGGAACTCTTTCTTTGTTTTCCTGATCACAATTCAGTCTGGCATATTTTCTAGGGTGTTGAGAAAGAAATGTGCTGGGTGTGTTAGACAAAAATGCTTCCTTTCACTCCACCATCTTGAATCTGCAGTCATAAATTTTCTGACTCATTTTAAAGTGAATGTTAAAAACACCATTTTTATCTCAAAGGAACAGATTAAATGTTTATTTTTACTTAAATGCCTGCTAGGGAGCACTGCTAACAACCACTTGTCCATCTTTTTGTTTAAAAAAAAAGTGCAAATATCATATTCAGGTTCAACAGCTCTTTCAAGTACTTTGCCATGAGACACTTAGTGAAGTTCTTTGTGGACATGAGGTTTTCATGGTCATACCCCATTTCATCAAAATATATTTTAGATTATACTATTTAAAGGTCTCATTTTTATAACTGTGTAATAATGGTTATCCTGATCCCCCACTGCTTGAAGGCTAGGTGTGTTATATCTCCCCTTTTCCCCAGGGTTCTCCTGTAACCTTAAGGTGGCATGAAGGTGTCTAGGCCCTCTGCCATTGGCTTGACCCTCATAGATATCTCCCCAATTTTAGAGGTTACCCAGTACCCCAGTTCCATTTAACTATTTAATCAGATTAGCTTTTACAAAGGAATATTTGAAATAACAAACATATAATATGTTCCTTCCAATGCCTGTGATAATTCCCCACTGTACCACCTCATGCTTTGGTCCCATCACTACTTTCTTGGGGTAATGAGTGTTGTGTTGTTCCAGGATCTCAAGGACAGCTCAAGCTGGGACATGCAAGCTTTCAGTGCTCAAAAAAACTTCTGATCCAAGGAAAAGTCAGATTTTTTCTCCTCCTAATCTGAACTCTACAGGTTCCTGGATTTTGCAGTCCTATCAGTAAGACAGTCCCTGCCCTCAAAGAGCTCACAATCTAATGGGGGAGACCACAAGCAAACAAATATTTGCAAAGCAAGCTCCATACAGAATAAATGGAAAACTGAAGGAAAACACTGGACTTAAAAGGGGTTGGGGAAAGCTTCTTGCAGAATGTGGGATTTTAGTTGGGACTTAAGGAAGACAGAGAGGTCAGTAGTGGGAGAGGAAGAAAAAGAGCATTCTAGGCATGGGGGGAGGGGCGGGCAGCCAGAGAGAATACACAGACCTGAGAGATGTAGGGGCTTGTTCAAGAAACAACCAGAAAGCCAGTGTCACTGAATCAAAGAGTATGTGTCAGGGAACAAGGTGTAAGAAGATTGGAAAGGTAGAAGGGGCCAGATTAGGAAGGGCTTTGAATGCCAAGCATAGAGAAGTTTGGAATGGTGGTAGTGGTAGCTTTGGGAGGTGGATTCATAGCTGAATCCACACTCTACATGGGGAGAAGTAACCCCCACTACTATTAGGTGAGAGTGCAGAAGAGTAATTTCTCTTTCACTGAAATCACATCTTGCCATCTGGAGTGCTGCATGCAAGAGACTGCCTCCCCTTTTTTTGTATATTATCCTGAGTCCTTAACTGTGTAATAGGCTCTCAGAGGATGAGTCCAATGCATTATTGAAAGTAGATCTGCACAGATCCTATTATAGCTTTGATCTCTGGTTTCTTTTTCAGGGCTATTTTTAAGCCACTTGTCCAATTGTGAGGGTTAGTTTAGTTAAAAACTAGATAATATAAATGCAATTCACAGGATACACTTCAGAAGCACGTGAATGAGGATGCTACTGTCAGATATCTAGCCCTCCCTTCCTATGGATGCCTGAAATACTGTATGTGACACATCACCATCTGACATATAGACAAAGTGAAGGTACTGATGCGGTTTAAGAGGTTCAGGGACCCCTCCCCAAAGACTGGAGTACAGAAGAGGGTCATCTGGAACGAATTCACAGACTTAAGCATTCTTTAAGTCAGTGGTTCTCAACCCTCCTAATGCTGCAACCATTTAATACAGTTCCTCATGTTGTGGTGACCCCCAACCATAACATTATTTTCGTTGCTACTTCATAACTACAATTTTGCTACTGTTATGAATAGTAATGTAAATATCTGACATGCAGAATGTATTTTCATTGTTACAAATTGAACAGAATCCACAGGTTGAGAATTGCTGCTTTAAGTCAAGGTGACAAAGGTTTATTTTAACACCAATATGGCAGGTAGAGCTCCTTAAGGAACTCATATTCCACCAAAGAGATCATAAAAAATGGGGAAAGGACCCACATGTACAAAAATGCAGCTCTTTTTGTGTTGACCAAGAACTGGAAATCAAGGAGATGCTCATCAATTGGGGAATGGCTAAACAAGTTGTGGTATATGAATGTAATGGAATACTCTTGTGCTGTAAGAAATTATGAATAGGAAGACTTCAGAGAAACCTGGAAAGACTTGTATGAACTGATGCTGAGTGAGAGGAGCAGAACCAGGAGAACATTGTAAACAGTAATAGCCACAGTGTGCGAGGGCTGATTTTGATAGACATAGCCCTTCTCAGCAATGCAAGGACCTAAAACAAATCCAAAGGTCACATGATGGAAAATGCCACCCACATCCAGAGAAAGAACTGCAGTCAGAATGCCAAATGAAGCAGACTATTTTCTTTTTTGTTTTGTTTTGTTTTTTTTCTTTCTCATGGTTTTTCCCATTCATCATAATTCTTCTGTGCAACATGACTAATGTGAAAATGTGTTTAATAGGAATGTATGTCTAGAGCCTATATCAGATTGCAAGCTGTCTTGTGGAGGGAGGGGGAAAGGAGAGGGAGAAAATTCAAAACTTATGGAAGTGAATGTTGAAAACTAAAAATAAGTAATTTAATTTTTTTTAAAAAGGGACTTGTATCCCTTAAGGAACCTGCCACTTAACAGGAATGATGCTAAAGCTTAAACAGGAAAAGTAGTGGATTATCTGGCAGATATGCTAATTGGGTGAAAACTTACAACCTTGGTCACAGGTATCATTCACTACCAGAAACCAAGGGAAGGAGTTTCTCAAGGGTGTACTTTTGGTCTGTTGCATCTGTAGCAAGATAGCTTTTAGAGTTGATGACTATAGCTTGACCTCTGGATTGTATTCCATAACTTTGGGAATCAATACACGATAATTCTGTTGTTACAAGACAGTCCTATTTTTACAAGAGAATTTCTTCAAAGGTCAACATGTTCTTGTGATGGGGATAGTCTGTTTTACTGGGGCCCACTCATGAGTAATGGCTAGGCATAGTGTCCCTGGGCTGGGGAGCATACTGTCAGGGATAGCGTTTTGAGGCTAGGAAGAAATGTGATCTTGGAACTGGGGTCCAAGCACAAGCACCCAAGCACCCTATCAGTACCACTGTCATTCCACATATTAAATATTAGGAAAGTTTATTCTTTTAAAGATAATAAATAAATAGGAATCGAAGTTCTGATATTTTCTTCCCATAGCTGTTAGCAGGCTGTGTCTCCCATTTGGGAGATCATTGTCCTAGTGAGATTTCCTCAATAGCATTCTTCTTAGAGAAAAAAGAGTATGACCAAACAGAGGAATAAAGCCATGCCATAGAAAGGGGCAAGAGAAGTAAACAGACATAGAAAAATGATAGATAGACAGAAAGATAGACATACAGAGAGAGAGACAGAGACAGAGACAGAGGAGACAGAGAGAGGGAGAGAGAGACAGAGACAGAGATAGAGACAGAGAGATGAGAGAGAGAAAAGAAAGTGGAGAAAGTAAAGAAAGTGATGGGAGGGAGAGGAGAGAGACAGAGACAGAGAGATGAGAGAGAGAAAGAGAGAGAGATGAGAGAGAGATGATGAGAAAGAGAGAGACAAAGACAGAGAGAGGGAGACAGAGACAGAGATAGAGACAGAGAGATGAGAGAGAGAAAAGAAAGTGGAGAAAGTAAAGAAAGTGATGGGAGGGAGAAGAGAGAGACAGAGACAGAGAGATGAGAGAGAGAGATGATAAGAAAGAGAGAGAGAAAGAGATGAGAAAGAGAGAGAGATGAGAAAGAGAGAGAAAGCGAGAGAGAGAGATGAGAAAGAGAGAGATGAGAAAGAGAGAGAGAGATGAGAAAGAGAGAGAGACAGAGAGAGAGAGAGAGGTAGGGATTCAGAGAGAGAGAGAGAGAGCAAGAGCGAGAGCAATAGCTATGGAGAGAGCGATTGAGAGACAGAGAGAGAGAGACAGAGAGAGAGAGAGGGGGAGACAGAGACAGAGACAGAGATAGAGACAGAGAGATGAGAGAGAGATGATAAGAAAGAGAGAGAGAAAGAGATGAGAAAGAGAGAGATGAGAAAGAGAGAGAAAGAGAGAGAGAGATGAGAAAGAGAGAGAGATGAGAAAGAGAGAGAGAGAGAAAGAGAGAGAGAGAGAGAAAGAGAGAGAGAGAGAGAGAGAGAGAGAGAGAGAGAGAGAGAATGCGCATTTATTAAGACCTTACTCTGTGCAAAGGGCTGAAGATGGAGATACAAGCAAGCAAAACAGTCCCTGTTCTCAAGGAGTTTACATTCTAGTGGGTAAAGACCATACATAAAGGGGACCTTGGCACGGGGCAGGAAGTAAAGGCACCTGTCTGAGAAAGCAAGGCAAAGTGGCTGGCAAGGAGGAGGAGACTGACTAGGAGCTGTGTGGTGCACCTGGCAAGGGGGCCTCTGGGCTTCAAGGGGGCTGAACAGGAAGTGGGGTTGGCAGTGGTGTCTTCCTGCTGTTGCTGTGGATCGCTTGGGTAGGGCAGGTCTAAGGTGAGTGGGGTGAAGGGTCCTTGTCCCCTAAGGTGGATTTTTTTCATTCTGTGAAAAGTTTTTTTTTTTTACTCTAAAAAGGGGGTTGGGTGGCTGATAAGTTATTTGAATGTGTTATGATTCTCTGTTTCTCTGAGTTCTTTGTTTCTTGAACATTTTATGTGGTAATAAATTAAATCAATAAAAATTGTCTTGTACCCACATCACAGAATTTGAGAGCTGGAAGAGACCCAGGGGCTTCCTGGTCCAGTCTAGACCCAAAAGGAATCCCCATTCTACCATACTCAACAAGCCCATTCTGCTGGGGGATAGCTCTCATTGTTTGGAAGGTTTTCTTGACTTCAGATCTCAGTTGGCCTTTTTGCAACCGCATCTAATGCACCTGGTTCTTCCCTCTGGGGGTTAAACAGACCAAGTCTAGTCCCTCTTTCATAGGATGGTCTTTCAAATCCTTGGAATGGTCTCATAATCTTCCTGAGTCTTCTCTTCTCTGAGCTAAATAACCCTGTTCTTCCCATGGTTCCTCATACAGCATAGGCTCAAGGCCTTTTGCCATCCTACTGTCTTCCTCTGCTAAATATTTATTGCCTCCTTTAACCTGTGGTGCCCAGACCTGAACACAGTGTGCCAGATGGGGTTTGACCATGGTAGTCTCTTGAGAGTGCAGACTCTCAACTACTTATTCATGGAAACTCTACCCCTCTGAATGCAACACCCCGGGAACATATTACCTCTCTGGGTTGCCACATCACACTGCTGACTCACAGGAAGTTGGCTGCCTACTTAAACCAGTGGTGTGTAGGAGCAAGCCACTGGCCAACTGTTAAATTTTCAAGAATTTTCCCAAACTGGTCAGTGCACAGTTCAGTTAACTCCTACACTGGTTCTGTTGCCTGTTGCTTTAAAAGAATTGGTGTTAGGGTGGCTAGGTGGTACAGTGAATAAAGCACTGGCTCTGGAGTCAGGAAAACCTGAGTTCAAATCCGACCTCAGACATACTAGCTGTGTGACCTTGGGTAAGTCACTTAACCTCAATTGGCTTTTCAAAAAGCAAAAAACAAAAACAAAAAAGAATTGGTGTCAACCATAGGACAGTGTGTTTTGAATCCATTAATGTTTTCTTGAAGTGATTGTGTCTTCAATAATGAATATTTGAAAGCAAACTGAATTGCATTTCACTGGGATGGTGCTAATATAATGCTGGGAAGGAGTAGCTACCAAGCTGTTGGAAAATTTTCCTAAAATCATCATTTGGCCATGCTTGAGTCACTAATTACAATGACCACTTAAGGATTCAAAATCTGAAATAAAACAAGTTAATCAGTTTAAAATCTTTCTGGATTAAATTTGATTCTGTTTCTCACCAATCTAATAAAATCAAACCTGGCTTGAAACTATAGTAAAGATCTTGAAATGATTAAAACTGGTCCATCTTGGGCCTGAGAGGGGCAGAGTGCTTTTTAGGAACAGCAGCTGCTGGATGGCGCCCATATCTTGCAGTATGTGTGTGTTGTGTGCACTCTCCTGCTTATAACTGTGTTTAGCACAGAGACGAGCTAATGTTAATTCCTGCTAGTCTTTGCTTTAATGGTTGACAGGCTTGAAGAATTTTCCCTACCTTTGACTGTATTGTAGTGAGGATCACCAAAGTGCAAAACTTAATCCAATGAATATACCACAAGAGCTTTGGAAAATTCAAAGATTGGTACTAGAAGCATGAACCTTGAACTGAAGATTCAATCATCAGGTAAGTTTAGACATTCCATTTAATGAAAATCATTAATTTAATGCTCTTCCTAGGAATATGTTCCTAGAAAATATAACTGAACATATGAACTTATGTCTTTTATAGGATAGAAACAACAATGAAACTATTTTACTTTTAAATAATATTTTATTTTCCCCAATTATATGTCAAAACCTTTAACATTTTTTTAAGTTTTGAGTTCCAAATTCTATCCCTCCCTCCCTCTCTCTTCTCTCCTCTCCCTTAGACAGTAAGCAATGTGATATAGGCTATATGTGTGCAATCATGTAAAACATTTCCATATTAGTCATTTTGTGATAGAAAACTAGGAAGGAAAGAAGGAAGGAAGGAAGGAAGGAAGGAAGGAAGGAAGGAAGGAAGGAAGGAAGGAAGGAAGGAAGGAAAACAGAATGCTTCAGTCTATATTCAGACACCACCAGTTCTTTCTCTGGAGGTAGATACTATTTTCATCATGAATCCTTTGGGATTGTCTTGGATCATTGTATTGCTGAGAATAGCTAAGCTGACCATCATGCTGCCATCATGTATAATATTCTCCTGGTTCTACTCACTTCACTTTGTTCATGTGAGTCTTTCCAGGTTTTTCTGAAATCATTTTGCTTGTCATTTCTTATAGCACATTAGAATTTCTGAAATCCCGGAAGTCACTTTCTTTCTTTGGGGCTCTTTGCCCTTGTCCTCTCCCAAATAACGCGACAAATAAAAAATCTCCAGCATAACTTGTGCCTAGTCTTTCCGAAACGGGAATAACAGGGCGAAATACATGAGCACCCAAGATGAAATATGAATATTAAAGAGGTGGTTAGGGAATATCTTTCATCAAATCATATACCACAACTTGTTCAGTCATGGGCATCCCTTCAATTTCCAATTCTTAACCACCACAAAAATAGCTGCTATAAATATTTTGGTACATCTAGGTCGTTTTCCTTTTTTTTTTTTTTTTTGTCTCTTTGGCATACAAACTAGTGGTAGTATTGCTTGCTGGGTCAAAGGGCTTGCACAGCTCTTTGGGCATTGTTCCAAATTGCTCTCCAGAATGGCTGGATCAATTCACAACTCCTTAATGGTGCACTGGTGCCCCAGTTTTTCCATATCCTCTCCAACATTTATCATTTTCCTTTTTTGTCATATTAGCCAATCTGATAGGTGAGAGATGGTACCTCAAAGTCATTTTAATTTGCATTTCTCTGACCAACAGTGATTTAGCATATTTTTTCATATGGCTATAGATTACTTTGATTTCTTTGTCTGAAAACTGCCTATTTATATCCTTTGACCATTTACCAATTGGGGAATGGCTTGTATTCTTATAAACTTGACTTATAAATTTGACTCAGTCAATGAAAGCATTTTAAATTATTTTGATTTACTAGAACTACGAAGAACTCACTTCACCATGAATGGCTGCTGTGGAAAAAACTGTCATTAAGCATAATTTTAAAAGATGAAATTCATTTGAATGATTTTAGGGATTTTGAAAATAACAACGTTGAATCAATGTTCCAATCCCCACAAAAGGCTAAAAGGATAGTTAGCACTATTGCAGTCAGTACAGCTGTAGCTGTAAAAGGTTTCAGTTTAACAAATATAATTTGTACAGGGGTGAGAAATGGTTTCATTGTAGATCATGTAGCAGATTTAATGACAATAAATGTAGTAGGTAGAGTTAGCAGAATGGGATGCTACTCTATTTCTCCAATCATGATCGAATTTTAAGCACAGATTGGCTAGGTTTACAAGTTCTACAAAAATTTTAAAAAGTGGTTATCAGAGAATCGTTTGAAGATGTGGAATTTACAATAAAGAACGTTGCACATTTTATTATCACAAATTGTGTGCTATGCATCCTTTATCCATAAAATTTACCATAAATGTATGTACAGTTCCATGGGGGGCAGGGGGAGCAAGTTGTTAAAATTCATCAGAACACCACTGAGTAAAACCTCCAGTTATTTTTCAAACTGGAACTTTTTCGTGCCTAAGTGAAGTGATTTCTTGTAATCAGTTATAAAGATTTTACACTTATTCTTACGGATCTTCATTTGATTTCAATCAGCCCGATGCTCTGAGAGCCTGGCAAGATCTTTTGGGATTCTGACTCTGTTATCAGGTATGTTAGCCATCCCTCCCAGCTTGGGGTCATCTAACAAAATGGATGAACATGCCACCTATGCTCATCTGACTTAAGGCTACTAACCAAGGCACTGATAAAAATGTTAAGCACAGAGAGGGGTACTGCTTCCTGGGGTACTGCACTTAGAGAGCCTCCTACCACCTAAGCCTTGCAGCATCAGTAATCCCTCTCTCATTCTGAGCGCTTTTGTGTCCATCTATCTCATTGTTTCTTTGTCTAGACCACGGAGCACATCTCGCCATGTTTTCCACAAGAATAGGATGAGAATGCATCGGCAACAATACGTTTTAGTAGTCTTGGCTGCGACCTGTTTTTGATGAAAGATACTCCCTAATCACCTCTTTAATATTCATATTTCATCTTGGGTGCTCATGTATTTCGCCCTGTTATTCCCGTTTTGGAAAAACTAAGCACGAGTTATGCTGAAGATTTTTATTCGGCTTGTTATTTGAGAGAGGACGAGGGCAAAGAGCCCCAAAGAAAGTGACTTGCGGGAGGTGGGGGGCTCCCAGAGATCTTCAGGATTGGACCTCGGTTTTTGTAAGCCCTGAACT
Organism: Pseudocheirus occidentalis; assembly: GCA_028646575.1. NCBI lineage: Eukaryota > Metazoa > Chordata > Mammalia > Diprotodontia > Pseudocheiridae > Pseudocheirus > Pseudocheirus occidentalis. The sequence goes on along the minus strand of CM053602.1, from coordinate 62,320,761 downwards.
TTTGCGGGGGCTGAGTGGGAAGTAGAAGGTACCACCGAGTATACTCAAAAAGGACTTGACATATTTTAGAGCTATGTTAATGTCAGTGTTCTCGTCATTCACGCTACTGGAGTTTGAGTTACTTGAGGGCAGAGACTATTCCTGGATCCCTTTTGGATTGCCAGCACGAAACACAGTGCTCGACGCAAGGTTCGAGACATAATACGCGTCCAATGACTTACGGAGCGCCCTTGAGTCTTTTTCAGATTTTTAAGGCTATCAACCAAGGCACGGGAAGGGAAGGCACCAAGCAAGGGAACCTTCACGCCAAGCCAAGGCTTCACTAGGCCAGGCTGGCATCTCGGCCCTCCCCTTCTTTCTTTCTTAAGCGCTTGTGCGCTTTCGATTTCACAGCCTGGGGCTCTCCCAGGAGCGGCAGGGTGCACGTGCAGAGGACTGCGGTGTGCTGGACTTCAGGGAACCCGCAGGAGAAGCAGGAGGAAGGAGGGAGGGATGCAGCTCACACTCCGCACGTACCACTTCGGCAGCTAGGAGGTGTGACAAAGTCTGAAGACGCTACGGAAGGCCGGCCAATTATTGGGGAAGCGGCTTCCCTCCGCGTCTCCCCATTGGGGAACGGAGGCTCCTGGGGCGGAGCGCTTTTGCCCATTCCCGGGGACGTCTGAATTCGCTGCTCTGAGGAGCGTCAGCTCTGGCGCCGAGGCGGGGACGAGGGCGAGGCCGTCCGGGACGCGTCCAGTGCACGGAAGTCGCTCATTGGCTGAGAGGCCGCAGGGGCGGGCCGGGGCTCTGGCGAGCTGGGGGGTGTGGCGGCCGGGGCTAGCGCGCGGCGGTCGGGCAGGACTGACCAGCACTGACCCTCTGTGTGGCTGGCCTGAGTGCGCGGGCGCCATGGCTGCGGCTCCTTCGACTCTGTGGGGCCGACTCGGGGTGCGCGCGGCGCTTAGCACCCGCTGCGGCTCTGGGGGACCCGGCGCAGGGGGCGGGGGGCCGGGAGCTGGGGGCTCCGAGCCCCAAGGCCGCCGCCGCCACCTCAGCGCCGCCGAGCAGCCGCAGCGGGCGGTCCCCCAGACCCCCGGCGCCCGGTTGGACAACAGGAGCTTCCTCTGGGCGCGCTACAACGAGATGAAGCGCCTGGTGCAGGGTGAGCGCGTGGGGCGCTGCCCCCCCCCCACAGACACCCGGTCTCCTCTTCTTCCCCTTCTCTCTCCTCTCTTTTTCCTCCCTCTCCCCCCCCACCCCCCCCCGGCTAAGTGAAGTGGGGCTTGCGTGGGGGAGGGGGATTCCTTGGATCTCTCCTTGTTGCCATTCAAGCCCTGTACAAAGAGAAAGAAATGGTACTTGTACCTACCCCCACTGACTGGTTAATGAGGGAGTTGTGTGGCATCTTCCAAATCGTACCTCCACCCCCAATGATTGATCTGCGGGATCAGAGACATGCAAGGGGGCAACCTTAGAACAACCCTTCCAGGCCCAAAAGAGACCACCGGCCTTCACCAAGTTTACCCACTGGTACCAAGTGTTGGAAAAAAAGGCGAGAACACACGATCCCTGACTTCAATCCTTCATACTATTCCTGGCCTTTTCTTTATGAACTTTGATACATCGTGGCTCTCTTTACCTGGAAGCCTGCCTGCCCCTCTTCTTTTCCTCTAGTGTTTAAAAGTACTATTATATGTCTCAGGAAATGCTGGATGTGAAGCTTACATCCAGTAGCACCCAGTGGGTGTGCACATGGTGATGTGAATGGGTCTGGTTATGCTGTCATTGTTGAATTGGAGGGGGGGGAGGGAGGAAGGTGATCTTTCTCCCAGTGTAATTTCTTTAGTTGAGAGAGAGAACGAGAACCCCGACTAACTATAGCTGTTCTTGTGGAGTAGGGCACCAGGTTTGTATGTTTTACAACCTCTTCTACCCTTTTTTTTTCTCCTCTGGGGAAAATTATGGTCGATAATCCTGAATAAATTCATCCACTTTCAAATTTAGGATCCACAGATAGCATTTGAAGGATCCTCCAGGCTGTGGCTTCTGTCCTCTCACCACACAATCAGTGAGCATTTATTAAGCGCTTTTTAATCACATTGGAAAGTGAATCAAATAGGCCTCCCACAAAGAGAACTCCTGAAAGTGCTTCCTGAAGTCTTTCTCAATGCCTCTCCTAGTACATGTAATTGAAGTAGAAGGTATAACAGCTTCCGAAGCTTCTTTGAGGTCTGGATATTTGAGGTTGACTTGGCAGCCAGAGGGGTGTGAGAGAGAGTAAGCTACTGGCTACCTTTATTGCTGGAGCAGGCATCTCTGGAAACTGCCTGGAAATGTGAAAGTTATTTTTCCTTGGAAGGAGATGAAGCCTTGAATCATCACAGCATTAAATGATTTTGCCTTTCCATCAGATCTTTCTTTACTTTTTATTTTTTTTCCTGAGAATTTAAGTTGTTTGCCTTTGGAAAAAGGACTGGTAAATAGAGTCTGACGGAAATTTTACCTGTGAGTCAGCTAAAACAGATAAAAGCAAATAACCTTTCTTTTAAGAGAATTTTCACTTGTAAGGTACTAGTTGCTCATAGCACCTAATATATTCTGAAATCCATCATCTTAGGATCCTGGATATTTGTGCAGGATTTAAACTATGTAGACTGTACCAAGTTCCTGAACCTGTTAGCTTTTGAAGTTATATTCTGGGTCTTTGTGGAGGCAGTAAAGAAAGGAAATAATGTGGTTATTATATTATTATATCACATCACATCACATTACATAATAGTAGAAGAAACCTAATAATGTGGTTAGGTTGGAAGAAAATAACTGATAACCCTGAGCCTATTTCTAACTGTTCAAGTAGCAAGCCCCATCATAAGAATTACTCACATCATTCTAGCACTTCCCAAATCCTAAAGCAGTCTTAACCTCTAGCTCCTTTGACCCTCACAACCAATCCTATGAGAGAGAACACAAGGCTTCCTCCCTTTCTCAGGACTTAAATAATACCTGTGAGTTCAGCCTTACTTGGCCGTCGGTTCTACGGTTCTACTTTGATCTTGCTGCATGATGGACTTGAAGCAGAAAGGCTTGGGTTCATATCCCACTTCTGTCACTTATGAAGTGTATGGTCTTGAACAAGTAATTTAATCTGTCTCCAGAGCTCTAAACCTCAGTTTCCTCATCTGTAAAATAAAGATAATAACTAGAACCTACTACTATTACAACCACAATTGTTTATTAAGTACCTACTAAGTGCTGGTCAGAGTACTAGAGTCTAGAGCCATTACATCAACAACAGAAAAACAGTACCTGCCCTCAAGGAGCTTACATTCTGTTGTAGGAAAATAGCATATACATAGAAAATTAAAGACAAACTATATATAAAGTAGTTTCTGGGGAGGTAAAGAAACCACTAGGTAACACAGTAGAATCAGGAAGATCTGAATTTAAATCCTTCTTCAGATACATACTAGCTGAGTGACCCCGGACAAGTCACTTTACCTCTGTCTTCCTCAGTTTCCTCAACTGTAAAATGGAGTTCATAATAGCACCTCCTTGTCAAGGTGGTTGTGAGGATCAAATGAGATAATAATCATAAAGGGTTTAGCATGGTGTCTGGCACACAGATTGCTACTTAATCAATAGTTCTTCCTTTCCTTCCCCCAGGACACTCTAAACTGGGGAGGTCAGGCTCTTTTTTGGAGGTGGCACTTGAGCTGTGCCTTGTAGGCAGCCAGGGATTCCGTGAAGCAGAGGCAAGAGAGGAAGGCATTCCAAGCCTAGGGAAAGGACTGAGCCGGGAGATAGAGTGTTATGGCTAGAATGTCAAGGGAAGAGAAATGTGCTAAGTCTGGAAAGGTAAACAGTAATATATTTGTGAAGGGCTAGAAGTTTGTGTTTGATCCTAGAAGCAGTAGGGAACCCCTGGAATTTCTTGTGCAGAGGAATAATATCACAAGTCATATGAGTGCTTTAAGAATATCATTTGGCTACCTGCATGGAAGATGAAGTGTTTAAGGTAACAGCCTAGATGCAGAAAGGCTGATTGAACTATTGCAGTAGTCCAAGTGATTGGTGCTGACAGCCTGAACCAAGACTGTGGCCACAGGAGAGAGAAGGTAACAGATATAAGATGTTGTGGAGGTCGAATTGACATGACAGAAACTGATTGAAAAGGAGGAGGACCAGTTGAGGATCCCTACATAGCTTTAAACCTGGGTGACTTGGGAAGAAGGAACTGGGGAGGGAGGTGAGGGAGAGGTAGTTCTGTTCAGGACATTGAATTTGAGCTACCTCAAAGACATCCACTGGAGATCTCTTTTAGGCAGCTAATGATTCAGGATTAGCATTCAAGAAACTAGGGTTGGTTATTTCAATCTTGGAGTAATCTATTAGAGATGATAGGTAGATGATCCAGAGGAGGTACTGACAGAGGAAATGTAGCTAGAGGAAAGAGAAGGCCCACGAGAGAACCTTGGAGATAGCCATGGCTGAGCCGTTTGTGATAATAAAACAAAAATAAAATAATAATTTATATTAATTATATATAATAAAATATAAATATATATATAATAAAATAATTACGTATAATAAAACTGACAAGGAGTGACCACACGGGAAGGAAGACAACAAGGGAAAAAGAAATGTCTGAGAGAAGGGAGGGGGTCTGCAGTGTCAGATGCTTCAGAAATCAGCCCACCTCACTAAGACACAAATGAAATACTGAATAGAAAGCACTGCCATCTGGAAAGTGCCCTGTGGAAATGTCATTTGGCCTTGGTGACAATTTCTACACAATTCTTGGTTAATAACACGCTAAAACCTACTCGTTCCTTGACGTTGCCTTGTGGATGAGCACTATATTATTATGCTCATTTGACATATGGGAAAACTGAAACTCAGAAAGATTTTTAAGTTACCTATCTAAGGGCTCGGCCTTACCCTGTTTTCCCCAGTAAATTTCAGGGACGTATTGAGTCTGGAGCCCAGGTCTCTACAGCTCCCTGACAATATTATCCCTCTGCTTCAGAGGTTCTTAACCTGGGATTTATAAACTTGTTTTTTAAAATATTTTTAATATTTAATATTGTAATATTGTAATTCTACTCATTTTAAACCATGCTTTTGAATGTGTCTTTAGTCACTAGACTGCTTGCCCAATGAAGGAGAAGCATGACATCCTAAAACTTAGGACTAAATTGATCTGTTCTATTTCCACCTAAGGTCATCTTTCTTTTGCCTCCATGTGCTTTGATGGCCTGTGGGTGTAGGGGCCCAATGTACAGAAGAAAATCAGAATGGTAACACTCCATTAGCAGTTTTCTGGGCTGGAGGCATCATGCTACCCAACTCTGAGAACATTCCGTACCCTACTGGGAGGGCTTCAGAAACATATACTTGTAACAGGCCACTTGTTGGACCAAGTTTGACCAAGTGTTTTGGAAAGCAAATGGGGGACGAAGGAGGGAAGGAGTTTGTTCTCTCAGGCATCTTGCTGAAGGCTGGTGGGACAAACTGTTCATTGCTTTTCACTTAAGTAGAGAGAACCCTGCACCCTTCCCCACAACTTGACTAATTGAGCAGTAAGATATTTTAGGAAAACTTAAAGCTTAGAAATGAGATCATATTTCTGTTTCCTTTCTCTAAACACATATCCACTAGCACATGTTCCAAAAGGGGAGATGGGTCAAACAACAAGGAACAATGTCTCTGGCTCACTACAATAGGGAAAGTGTATTTGATTCTATAAATAACAAGAAAGACCCATTCTGAAAGAATCCATAGAGATTCATTTTCCTATTCTCATTTTGAAAGTGACTCACAACTCTTTTTTAACAACTGTCTTTTTTTTATTGATATGCAGGGTATAGCAAATTTGGCTCACTTGTGATTTTGGTACAGCGTTGTTTTTACATCTGTAAATAAAAATCTATTTTAGCAAAAAGATTTTAAAACCCTTCTTAACTCACTAGCCATTTAAAAAAAACCAAACAAACGGGCTGGAGTTGAATTTGGTCCATTTTCCAACCTCTAATAAGGAATCCCTCTAACCAATACAGAGCAATGATCTGCTTCTGCCTTCAAGGCTCAGAGAAGTAAAATGCCTAGTACAGGGTCCCAGGCCCAGCATGAGGCAGAGACATTACTGAAACCCATGCCTTCCTCATCTGCTGTGCTGACAGCTGTCATATCTAGTTTTGTTTATTAATATCATGACTTTTCATTAGCACTCTGGGAGAAGAGAAAGACATGAGCCAAGCAGGTAATATTATAAGTCCCAGCACAATGAATTGCGTTTACCAAAGATGTGGCTGCATAAAGATCTTGGTTTGGCAACTGGAGGGTAATCATGTAGTTGGAATTGGATCATGCCATTTCTGCTATTATTAGGGCCTTTGGAGATAGTCTGTTTTATCACCCTCATTCTACTGGGAAGGAAATTCAAGAAAAGAAGAGGATTTAAGTGACTTGACCCAAAATCACTTTCCTAGTTTTGCAAGTAGAGAGTCTTTTGAGAGTGAGGCCTGGCTTCAGATCACCTCTTCCTGGTGTGTCTGTCCTGGACAGATAGACCTCTCCCATGCTGAGTAATCCCCACTCCATTGATGGCTCTACCTTTCAGCTGGGCTTTTGGGGATCTTGGTTCCTGTTTCTGCCTCCCTTGTTTAGGACCCCCATATGTTTGGGTATCTGGGACCCAACTTAGGTTTGAAGTTCTGTTCACTGGAACTTCATTTCTTGAGGGTCCTAGGCAAAGGAGTTGCCCATAATCCAGTGGATTGGCTAGGAGGGATGAATATATCTCTCAAAAATAAGCATGTAACATAGATGAGAGTAATTTAAGAGTCTACATACAATGCTGTCTGCAGCAGATTTCTAAGGTAGAATTCTTAGGGAGCAGAGTCCTCTCCTTCATTTGCCTTCATTATAACCCTAAATGTGCAACTCTCACACTCAGTTTGACTCCAACCCTGTTTTAGAGAGGAACAGTAGAGGAAGAAGGCCCACAGAGGAAAAGAATTGAGAATGCTTCCAGAAACTTCTCCTGCCCAGACTTTAGAGACCATTGGATGGTTTGTCTCCTCTGCCTTGGACTCCTTGGCTGAGAGGCTTCACTGCCCCCTGGCTCTGTACATCCTGCAGAAAACTCAGACTCCAGGCTTGCAGTTGGGAAAACCACATGGAATCACTTTACAGGCAGATCAGTTCTAAATGAATTCTTAACAAATTCCTTATGAAAGAACCTCAGTGTACACATGCCTTGGTCTTGGAGTTTCTCTCTGAATTCTGTGGCAAGAGTGGATGTAACTCAAATTTCTGATGAGAGGAGTAGCCATTCACCTACCAGTCTAGTTTGTGCCAGGAAAAACAGAGCATTTGCCTATTCTGAGTTAAGCAGCTAACTGTGTGTCCTGAAAATATGTTAGGGAGGAATATCAGATTGCATGTTTAATACTTAGGAACTGTGGTTTTTTTCTAGGCAAATCACTTACAAAACTGACTGGTGAGCAGTTAACCTTTCTATTTTCACTATAAAGAAAGTGAAGACTAGACCTTGAACACTCTTAGAGGTGTTTGGTGATAGAGAGAGCCAGGGTTGGCTCTCTGTTGAGGATGATCATTTCTTTGATTCCTGGTTCCTGCTTGCTATCTCAGTGTTGGCTCTCCTGAAGGGCTGTGTTTGTATCAAACTGCTGTGACTCTGAGGCTTAAAAGAAGAGGATGGGTAGAAGTTATTCATCATAGGAATAACACAGTATGAGTCTCCATCAAGAAATAACTGTGGGGGTGGCTAGGTGGCGCAGTGAATAGAGCACCGGCCCTGGAGTCAGGAGTACCTGAGTTCAAATCCGGCCTCAGACACTTAACACAAAAAACTAGCCGTGTGACCTTGGGCAAGTTACTTAACCCCAACTGCCCTCCAAAAAGCAAAAAAAAAAGAAGAAGAAGAAGAAACTGCGTACCAATGCAAACTGCATTGTGTTTTAGGACTGCATGAATTTTAAGCAAAACATGAAAAGATTGGGTGAGCTCCCAGGACTAAACATTAGGAATCACATGATAAGATATTGTGATAGAAATGCTGTGAGCTTTCAGAGTGTGAGACAAATGCTTGGGAAGCAAGGTATCTAGTGACAGTACTGTAGTTAATAAATTAGATGTTGGGCAACTTCCCCCAACTTCTTATGTTTGGAGGGGTCTTGGCACTGAAAAGTAACTTTGTGCCTAGCATTGTGTTATAAACGCCCCCTCTTTTTCCATTCAACAAGAAGCAAAGCATGTGGGGGCACTACCTACTTGAGAAATATTGCACTATCCTGAAGTGTCAACTCTTAGCGCTACAAGGGGTCTTAGAAAGTTCAGCTCTCTCATTTTATAGAGGTGGAAGTGAAAGCCTGCAGAGCTTAGGGCTGTATGGTTAGAAATGTATATGATTTACTAATCCATTAATTACAATCCATTAATTACATAGCAGTTTGCTCTGCTAGCCCCTAGAAGGCAACCCCAAAGTATTTGTCACTCACTCTTGGCTCCTACTTTCTACCATGGCTCAGGATCGGGTATACCCTCTGGGTGGCACGAGCTTTTCCTAAATTCTCCTATCTATCCCATATTTTGGCCTCTCAGATCTGCTCCCTCCCGGTGTGTGTAACCTCCTGAACCCTTCCACCATCTACGCCAACAATGAGGTGTGCCTGGCTGACATTGAGATCTACGGTTTTGACTATGACTACACTCTGGCTCTATACTCCAACTCCCTCCATTCCATGATTTACAACACTGCCAGAGACATCTTGGTGGAACAGTATAAGGTAAGAGAGGACTTTACCCACCTGCTCAGTGACCTGGCCCTCACTGCCCACTTGGGAAGTGCAAAGCGTGCATGTTGAATAAAGAATGTGTCATTGACTCTTTGGAGTTTCCTTGGTTCTTGAGGTACCATCCAGTCTGATGACAAAGTTTGGGTTGGGCCAGTTGCCTAGTTTGGTTTGTTTTAAGGGTGACAAAGAAGGGAGGAAATTATATAAATCTCCCTGAATGCAGGTAAAGGGAACCTTTGAAGACTTGCTAACAGGGGGCAAGTGGGGTACTTATATGTTTATGGCACTGGAGAAGTAGAGGTAGGAGACCTGGATGCCAATTCCAGCTTTGACTTTGGTTTGCTTCACCCACAGCAAATCACTTTGACCTCCCTGAGCTTCAGTTTCCTCATCTTCAAAATAGGGATGGGTGTCTGTATCTGCATCTGCCTCTGCATGCGCGTTTGTGTGTGTGTGTGTGTGTGTGTGTGTGTGTGTGTGTGTGTGTGCTTCTGACTTCAACACTATCCCCTTCCAAAATAATTGCCTCTTAAGTCTAAGAAGAGGTTTAATGATTGAATTGTGAGTGATTTTGGTACTTTTCATTATGGCAACTTTCAAAGGACAAATGCTTTTCGCTCTGGCTGTTTTCCCTACTGCCTCCTCAGCTCCACTTTCTAGAACACAGATGATGACTCTACAAAGCAGAAAGTATTAACGCTCCTTAGTTGTGGCTGACATGCCACTGAGGGCCCCATGTCTCTGAACTGAGACTAGATAAGAGTTTGGCTTGCTAGGCCTTTTCTGAAGACAGCAATACAGGAGCAGTGCCTCCTCATCCCTCCTCCACCTCCTTTCTTCTTGCAGATAATTGTACCTTCTTTTCCCCTTGTAGTATCCAGAAGGTATCCGAAAATATGACTACCTACCAAACTTTGCCATCCGAGGATTGCACTATGACATTCCCAAGGTGAGGCCCACCCCTCTGATTGCTTTGGTCAGGTGCCTTGGTGGGAGTTGGGGTGTATCACTTGCCAACTTTTCATACTTCCCCCTCCCCCAAAAAGGTGCCTGGGTGAGGTAGGATAACCTCTCAGAAAATTATTTTGGTGGATTTTCCATCACTTATTGAGATTCTTCCCACTGGACTTATTCAGGGCTTACTGATGAAGATCGATGCCTTCCATTACATCCAGCTGGGTACTGTATACAGGTGAGTCTTTTAGGAATTGGGGGTTGGGGGGGAGAAGTGGACACAATAGTGGCTGCAGAATTTTGCTAAATGGCAAAAAATATCTAAATACATAGAGAAGTGAGTCGATGAGAATATAGTCATTGTTTTGTGAGTGGGAGTGTTGTCTTAGAGACTTTGGGGTATTAGTGTAGGCTAGCGCTTATTCATTCACTCTGTTAGATATTCACTTCCCTTCCATATAGGAGATCCCAGAGTCCTGTAGACAGAGGAATCAGATAAAACTGACAGAAATCCATTTCCTTTCACTGCCAACATGATTATTTTATTTTGTTTCTAAATTCTGGGAATGGGTGATGACTTTTGACCAGAAGATATGACTCTTCTCCTCAGTCTGGCTTGATTTCCTTATTTATCAGACATGCCCACATTGGGACACCAAGGATAGGCCGAGGCTTGCAGAGCTGCATCTGGAAGGGACCCATTGCTCCAGAATGTTTTTTTCTCTCCAAAATCATCCATTCTTTCAAATGGCCTTTCCACTGTGGCTTCTCCACTTAACCTTTTCTCTCATGGTTTGTTTGTTCTTTTTAATCTTTCCTAGGGGCCTCAAGCCAGTTCCAGATGAAGAAGTGACTGAGTTGTATCAAGGCACACATCACATTCCCCTACACCAGGTTAGCGGATTCTATGGCAAGGTGAGTAGACAGAGACTTCAGCCTCCTTCCTCTGGAGCTAAGTCTGAGAATAACTGAAGGGAATGGGTGGGAGTGGGGCATTGGGAAATTGGCTTTTATGATCTCTGACCTTTTGTAACTAAACAGTCTAAGGCTGGAGCTTACCCAAAGTGCAGTTCTTCCCACACTAGGAGTTATCTTCTTGCTTACCTTTCCTCAGAGGAAAGGCAGAATTTGAAATCTGATTTCTTGATTCCAAGGCCAACACTCTCCATTGTATCACAAATCTACTTCTCATGCTTCATAATCAAGCCTGTTCCTCATGGGAGCTCTTGTTCTGGTTAGATTCTCATCTCCCTGGACCTCTATGTTAATCTATCTCAGAGTTTTAGATAGCCTATGCCTTTCTGGTGATGTTCATGGTGCTTAAAGGCAGGCAGATAAGTCTGGAGACCTCTCTCCCCTGTGCAAACACCAGCAGGTGTCTGCCACCCCAGCTGGCTCCCCACAGTGACCAGGTATGATGAAAAGAGAGAGGAATTTGATTTCCATCTCTGTTAGCCAAAGAAATCCTTGGGGAAGGGGGCAGTTAGGTGCATCTAGTGAAGGGAATCTAGTACCTGTCTATCATTGACTGAACCAGCAACCTCAAAAATGGGGACTTTGAATATTGGATGCGTTGGAACTTTTGGTAGTTTCTGGAGCTGTCATCAGAACAGAAGCCTTGGGGGTCAGGGAGGTGAATGAGCAATTGTCAGTGAAGCCACCTGCCTTGTATCTCTTGTCATTGGTGAGGAACCCTAAGCCATACCTCTGTCACTTTTTCAGGGCTACAGTGCACCTTAACACCCATTCCTCCAAGCTTCTCACCCTCTCTTTCTTTCCTGGCTCTCTCAGGGACCGGCAGTAAAGCAATTCATGGACATCTTTTCCCTTCCTGAGATGACCCTCCTTGCAGTGGCCAACGACTTCTTCATTTCCAACGATATTGATTATGACCCTATCCACCTTTATAAGGATGTCACGGTACTGCTTCCTCCTACTCACCCGTCTTCTTCCCTGGGGTGGTTTCCAGCCTGAATTCCTCTGGAGCAAGCTTGTAGAGATTGGGGCTCCATGCCTTCCCTCTGAGCTGCCTGTTGGATGCCCTGGATCCTCAGCCTTCAGTCATTTCCCAGCTATCAGTGGGATGAGGTTTCTTTTCCATCAGTAGCTGGGTTGTACCTAGAGTTAGGAGCTCACAGAGCCCTCCTGTAACACTGAGCACCTGCTCTAGAGTGTACTGTGGCATGAGCTAACATCTTTCCCTTATTTTCCTTTTGGCTATTGCCTAAGTTGTATAGTCTGCTTGCCAGTGCTATGGCAATTGGTGTACCAGACATTCAAAAGATGGAATAATCACCGGGCTGGAGTGTTCCCTGAAGGCTTCTGGAAGGAGCAGAACCTCAAAGGAAAGGTTAGGGATTTAAGTTAAGGCAGTGCAAATGGACGGACCAGCTTAAATAAAGGCACCAGGACATATGTATGTAAGGCAGTGGTGAGGGCCAGGGAATCAAAGACAGTGACTAGTCAGAGAATTTGGCTTGTGTAGAAGAGTAATAAGAGATAAGTTAGTGATTTTAGACCTTTATTCAGGGGTGGGCCAGAGAAGGGAGAGTCAGCAAAGGTGTTACCTGCTCATTGTGGTTTTAGAAAGATTCTCCTAGGGCCCAAATGCTGAGCAGAGAGTTAGGGAACTTACTTTGAAGGTTGTTAGGCTAGTCTAGCCTGAATAATGGTGATGATGCTCCTGGACTGAGAATGGGAAGGGAGAATGAGCAAATGCGATGACTGAGTGGGGTGAGGGGAGAGGAATGAAGGATTCCCACATTCCTACAAGCACCAGTGAATGCTTATATTGGAGGTACCACACCAAGCACTGGATACAAAGATAAGTTGGGCCCAATCCCTGCTCCGGAAGGGCTCCCAGACTGTGGCACAACAGAATAGGAACTCGGATAATGGCCACTCAAGATAGGCCACAGGAAACAGCAAAGAACTGTCTAATAGAGAGGAAGAAGAGAGGACTTTGGAGAAGGAAATCAAGGGAGGCTTCCTAGAGGAGGTGGCATTCAGGTGGTGAGCTGGGCCTTGGAAGACATGCACACTGGGCATTAACAGTGGCGTGAACCAAAGAATGGACATAGAAAACCAAAGAGTATGTTTCAAGAACTGAAAACTTTGCAGGGCCCTAGAGCAGAACAAGGTAAGCCTTGTAACAGTGCTTCAGGCTCCATTTGTAGAGGCCTTGGATTCTAGGCTAAGGAATTTTGGGTCTTTAAACTCTCTGAACTTTCAAGTTTCAAGTCCAGTCTGGCCTTGGCATTAAGACTAGATTTCTAAGGTTGCTTACAGCTCTCAAGCCTTTTTTTTTTTTACTTTATTGGTTAGGCAGTAGTGAACCCTTACAGGTTTTTGAAGAGGAAAAGTGTTCATTTGGGAGAAGGCATATATAGGCTATAAAGGAGGAAATAGGCTTGAGGCATGGAAGAAGACTCTTCAGTCGCCCAGCTGAGAGGAGAGATGAGGACCTAGACTAAGATGCTCAAAATATGGCTGGGGAGATGGAAGGGGTTCATGGGAATGTTGCTGCAGGGCTCCAGTACCTCAAAGAAGTCTCAGAGGGAAAGGACCCAGACCTCCTGCAATTAGTGGAGCAACAGTCTCTACTGGCTATTCCCTCCTCCACATAGCCTTTCTTAGAAAAAGAGAAATAGTTTCCAGGAGAGAGGCTACCAGAAAAGTTCTTAGTATCTTGGGTAGAGCCCCAGACCCTATTTTGTGGTGTGGTATTGGGGGGGGGGGAGTCAGCCTCCCTAATTTGTGCCTGTGTGACTGAGAATGGAAGGTTCTGTCCTGCCTTCCCTTATGTCCTTTCTTAGGGAGAGGCAAGGCAATTGTGCAGAATAACATTCAACATTGTAAAACACAGACTAATTTCTTACAGACAAAATCTCTTCCCCTGGAGTGGTAGCTGGGGGCTAGATGAGTTTGCATTTTTCTGTATCTTTCCTAACTTGAACTTGGGAAAGAACAAACTGTTCTATTAAAGGAGAGCAGGGACCCTGAGAAGAGGCTGTTTCCTCTTATCTTTTAGAACTATCTGCCAAGGAAGCTCTGAACCTTTGGAAAGCCATAGAAGTGTTACTCAGTGTGGAGGTTAAGAGATAGATTAGAGAAGAGAGGCCTTTTCTAGAGTTCACCACCCCCACCTTTATACCCCTCTGAAATCACCACAGCTCCTCCCCTCAACGAGGCGAGCTCTTGATAACTTCCCAGGAAGAAAGTCAATCTTTCCATTTGGTTTTCTTTCCCACACTAATGGGCTTAGGTTTTTTAGTGAACTGGACAGAGATGGGGAGCTACCACTTGGGTATGCTTGAGTTGTTGGCAGGCTTGGAACCTTCCCACAAAGCTGTCATTGGAAGTTAACATTGAGGAGACTATTCAAACACAGAATGATCTGTTGCCATCAAGGCATTGGAATTCAGCTTCCAGGAGCCTGATCACTGTGGCATCCACAGGATGAGCAGGAATTTTAAAAAGGCAAATGGTGTGTAGATGGTACCTAGCATTTTTTTAATAAAGACATCCCAGTGGACTGATATACCCTAGCCCTAGAGCCTGATGAGGGGAGCTCATGAAGTGTCTGAAGGGATCCCAGAAAGATGGGCCCAGGACTCTGAGAGAGCTGATGAGAGAAGGGCTTTGAAGAGCCCAGCAACATGTTGAACTGGGTTTCTCTGCAGGGGCCCTAGGAGAGGAGGAGTGGCATTGGAACCCCCCACTGTCAAAGATTTGGTTCTTGTTCCTCACTTCTGCCTTCTACAAAGTGACCTTCCCAGAGGCCACCACTTCAACTGATGCATGTGCTAGATGCTAAGGATGCAAAACCCCCAAGACCTCCCCAATGCCTTCCCTCCTCATCCAGGCACCCACTACTGTGCAGAAGGAGAGCAGTAAAGAGGCCTGACAGGCTTGTCAGGCTTCACACTTTGGTGATCAGAGCAAATCCAGAGGCTAGGGCCTGGTCTCCCATTTTAGGAAGGTTTGGAGGAACATTAGGAAAATTTGGAGGTGGAAGAATTTAGAGATTTGGAAGAATGAATGGTAAGAGGGCTGGAGGCATCCGAGGGTTCCATCAGAGTTCCAAATGAGGAGAAGACTTGCGGTGGCAAGAAGGAAGGCCAAACTAGGAGCAATAAGTGGGGGAAGGGGCCAAGGGGCCAGGAATATCAGAAGGAAGGGAATTTTCCCTTTGTCAGAAATTTCTAATCAGAGGCTTTCACTTCATTGGGACATTCTTGTTCAGATATGAAGTCAGTCTGGACTAGATGACCTGAAGTCCCTTCCTAGAGGGGTAGGTTGGGACATCAGAAGGGCGAGTAGCTGAAATGTATGGCCTTTAGTCTCTTCAATAGTCTCTTCAATTTCTTTTCTTCTTCTCTCTTTCTCACTCTTGCTTTTGCTCTTCTCTCTTTTCGGTCTCCCTATCTCTCTTTTCTCTCTCCTCCTTTCTCTCTCTCTCTCTCTCTCTCTCTCTCTCTCTCTCTCTCTCTCTCTCTCTCTCTCCCTCTCCCCCTCTCCCTCTCCCCCTCTCCCTTTCCCTCTCCCTTTTTCCCCCAACCCCTTCTCCTCCTTCCATATGTTTGTCTCCCCTCTTCCTCCTCTTCCTCCTCCTCCTCTACTTCTTCTTCTTCTTTTTCTTCTTCTTCCTCTCCCCTCCTCTCCTTCCTCTCCTCTGTCTCTACTTCTCCTTTCTTTCTTTTCTCTTTGCACCCCCTCCTCTTCCCTTCTTTTCCTCTCTCTCTCCCCCTTCTCCTCCCTCCATATGTGTGTCTGTTTTTCCTCCTCTCCCCTCTCTTCTTTTCTCTTTCTCTCTCTCCCTCCCCCCCTCCCCTCCTCTTTCCTCTCCTCTCCCCACCTTCTCTCTTCTCTCTCTCACCCCTCTCTCCACACCCATACCCTTTCCTTGTCCTTATGTCCAGTACTTTTCCACTGGTATTTCTTACTGCCAGGAACATATTTGACACTCTCTGAAATTCTGGGTCTATGTGTGTTGGCACCATGAGCCCTGATTACTTTTTGAGGCTACATCAACTCTGTTAAAGGCTGCTGTTTTCTGCCTGAGAAAGAGCTAGGGCAGGGAGCAGGTGGGATACTGTCTTCTCCCTCACTTGTGCTCTTGTGGCCAGCCTTGGTACTCACTCCCTGCTGCTCCTGCCTTTTCTTCCAGGCTGCAGAGCAGCCTGTCTAATTGTATGCTGAATGTGGGTCCCAAGGTATGGTGGTTGCTGGCCCTACTCCAAGAAGTGAGGAGTCTACAGTGAGTCTAGGCTGAATCAAAAGCCCCAAATGTTGGGTCCCAAGAATATTTTGAATAAGCACAAGCCAGAGCCATGTTGGTTCATTGGATCATTTACATTTCAGGCTGGAAGGGACCTTAGAGGTCATCTGGTTGAAAACCCTCCTTATCCAGACAAGTAAATTGAGATGCACAGAAGTTAGAGACATTTGGGCAGTAGTATAACTGGAATTCAAACCCTCGTGAGTCCTCTGACGTCCTGTCTTGCCATTTGAGATCTGAAGTTTCTCCACGTGTGGTCTAGGTACCCCCAAGACGTCTATAACATCAAAACTCTTTTCATTCTAATGGAAAGGTGTTTCATTTCTAATATGGTAAATACCAATAGATAGGAACCATTCAAACCAGAGCTCTTTGGTGCTTCCTCAGTCATTTTCTGGAATATAATTTGAAAACTGCTGCAGGATGTCCCAGGAGTCCCCAATCCCCCAGCCACAGTCCCTAGTTGGAAACCACACAAGAGCCCAAGGAATTTAATCCCTAAAGTGTTATTTGTTGGACTGCTTCATTCTCTTTTCTAACCCTCCCACTCCCTCTTCGGAGCCCCTGGAGACCCCGGATCAGTTGTTCTTGTGCTTTGGGTACATCCTTTTTGTCTTCTCTGCGTACTAGAAGGGTGAGAGCCTTTTGTTTTTCTCCAATAATTGCTTTTCTTCACTTTTTTTGGAGCCTGTTTTGCTGGCCCCGATGCTTTCTGGAAATACATCATTGGAAACCTTGAAGGCTGCTTTTTGACCCCCTGAAATGTGGGGTGAGCTGCTTCTTTTTCCCCAGATAATTTCTGGCACATCTCTCCCAGGAGGGTATGTACTGAGAACCTCTCTGTTTTCAGCTCCTAAAAGGTTGGGCAAAGTCCTAAGTCTGTCCCTGATTCACAGTTTCTTGTCCAGCCCTCCAACAGATAACCTTCCCTTTGGGAGTCCTTTAGGGAAAGCAGCCAACAGAGCTCCCAAAGCCCATCTTGAGCTCCAGTTTCTGCCATAGAGTAGTTTGCGCTCTGGAAAATTGTTTCCAAGTGAATTGCCTTTTCCCTTGCACTTGATGAGTTAGGAATAAGGAGGGGGTAGTTCATGAACAGGCCATCAAACTTACCATCAGAAATGTAACTGGAGAGGGACTTTCCTTCAAGGCTCATTGTGGCATTATAGATTACAAATTAGATGGAAGCTTCCCTCCTACACCTCTTGGCCTTGTGGACCACTCCCTAAGGCAGCTCAGCTGTTCCTTATAATGGCGTGATTTTGTAAAAATGAACCCTCAACTTTTCTAAAGCTGCACGTTTCCTCCTTTTCTTGTCTTAGGATGCCATCAGGGATGTCCATATTAAAGGTCTCATGTACAAATGGATCCTCCAAGATTTGGGTGAGTTTGTACATGCCCCAGACCATGGGCAAGCTCTACATAGGAACTCCTAAAATTGAAACTAAGAGTGAAGCAGTGCATGCTTGTGTGCATGTGTGTCTTAGAGCAAGAGAAGTGTGTGTATGTGTGTGTGTGTGTGTGTGTGTAGAGAGAGCAAGACAGGAGTGTCTGTGTGTGTGTGTGTGTGTGTGTGTCTGTGGAAAGAGAACCAGAAGTGAGGCAGGGGAGAAAGCAAGAGAGGAGTGTTTGTGTGTGTGTGTCTGCGGAGAGAGAGCAAGAGAAGAGTGTCTGTATGTGTGTGTCAGTAGACAGAGAGAAATAGCGGGGGGGGGGGGGTGTCTGTGTCTGTGGAGAGAGAGCCAGAAGCGGGGTCAGGGGAGACAGCAGTAGAGGAGTGTCTGTGTGTGTGTGTCTAAGAAGAGAGAGGCAGAAGCAGGGCGGGGGAGAGAGAAAGAGAGGAGTGTCTGTGGGTGTGTGTCTATGGAGAGAGAGCCAGAACGGGGGCGAGGAAAGAGAGAGAGTGTCTCTGTGTATTTTCATGTAGAGAGAAAGGAAGAGAGGGGTGTGTGTCTGTCTGTCTGTGGAGAGAGAGCAAGATTGGAGTGTCTGTATGTGTGTGTCTGTGGAAAGAGAGCAAGAGGGGTGTGTGTGTGTGTGTGTGTGTGTGTGTGTGTGTGTATGTATTTCTGTCTGGAGAGAGCAAGAGAGGAGTGTGTCTGTGTGTGTGTGTCTGTGGAGAGAGAGCAAGAGAAGGGTATGGGTGTCTGTCTGTCTGTGGAGAGAGAACAAGAGAGAGGGAGACAGCAAGAGAGGAGTGTCTGTGTGTGTGTGTGTGTGTGTGTGTGTGTAGAGAGAGCAAGGGGGGAGAGCAAGAGATGAGTGTGTATGTCTGGAGAGAGAGCAGGAAAGGGGTGTATGTGTCTGTGGAGAGATCAAGAGAGGAGTGTCTGTGTGTGTTTCTGTGGAGAGAGAGCAAGAGAGGAGTGTCTGTGTGTGTGTGTATCTGTGGATAGAGAGCAAGAGGGGGGTGTGTGTAAAGAGCAAGAGAGATAACTGGACCACATTTCCTTGATTGTGTGGTTCACATAGGATCTTACCTAAAAATGCTGATCCTGTTGGTTTTGAGCATACTCTGATATGTGCATACCACACATATTCTCACTCTTCTTTCCTTTGGTGGAAATGATTAAGCTGTTTCTCTTTCTAATTGCCTTCTTCAGTCCTGGTCTTAGAGGTTGCAGGTCTTAAGCAATCCTCCCCTGCTCCAGAAATTCTATGCTAATCTAAGGGCAGAGAGCTTACATGAGATCTTGGTGAGGGAATAGTTTTGTCTCCTAGCTGCAGAAAGGCTCTAGGGCTTTGCAGGTTTGATGTGATGCCTTGCCCCAGTATCTGGGACTTCCCAGCTTCATGTTTGATTAGGATTAGGGCTCTAGATTATACCTGACTGGTGGTACAGAGTCCCCTGCCTGCACCCTTCTGACCTCCCTGCACTTATGTTTGTAGAAAAGTACATCCTTCGGGGTGAAGAGACCTATGCTGTCCTGCGCCGCCTGGTGGATAATGGCAAGAAGCTGTTTCTCATCACCAACAGCCCCTTCAGCTTTGTGTGAGTATCCCCCGAGGAGCGGAGCGAGGGTGAGGAGGGCACCCAGAGAAAACACTTCCTCCTCTGCCGCTTCTCTGCCCTTGTATCTGGGCAAATGTTGCAAATGAGTCTTGCAGAGGCTGGAGCAAGCCAGTGGGTGTTGGGGTGGTAAGGGATACACGAAATATCCTGTGGGTGTCCAAGATATCTCTATTCCTGCAGAGAGGCCACAACCCTCTATCCTCTCCTCTGTCTCTCCAGTGACAAAGGCATGAAGTACATGGTGGGCAAGGAGTGGAGGGATTTCTTCGATATAGTCATTGTGCAAGCGGATAAGCCACATTTCTTTAATGATGGTATCAAGTAAGTGTGTGGGTCTGAAGAGGATGGCCTCATTTGATCCTGTGCACTGGATGTAATGGTGGGAGGGAAGGAAGGTAGCACAGAATCCTACCCCTGGCCCGGCGGGAAGGACCAGCCTTCTCTGGAGTCTTTCCTTCTGTGGCCATAATTTACATTTAGATAATCCCCCTGTGGTTTCCTAAACTGCTTTTCTCACAAGCACCCTGTTTGGTTGACCAGTTTTATGGAGGAGGGCAGTGAGACCCAAGGCCCTTCCTAGTAAATGTGAACCCAGATATCTAGCCTCACAGCTCAGTCTTCTTTCTGCTACACAATACTACTCACCAGATTGGACTTCCAAGATTCTTCTCTTTCATTTTGTCAGAGAATCAGTTTTTGTCTCCTCTTGCCTGGAGCCAGGCTTCCACGTCCCTTCCAGATCATGTCCAAACCATGCTGCTCACTATATGTGTATCTCCCCATTAGAAGGGAAGATCACAAGGCCTGCCTCCCTTGCTTGGCTCTTTTGGCATCCTAAGCATTTAGCACATCATCTGGCCACATAATAAGTGCTTATAATAAATAGTTTTGCTTTTATTCATTCATTCTGGCTGCAGAAGTGAAACAGTATCTTGAGTTGCTGTTTTATTCCCTATTTATTGGAGGTTGATCTGGACTGCTCTAGCTCAGAATAGTGAACCTAGTCCTGGCTCAGCCCCAGTCCCATGGGCCCCCCAGAGAAGCTTCTTACAGTTCCACATTCTTCTTTATGCCAGGAGTTCATGTCACTGCTTTGCAAAACCAGGGCCACGGAGTGGGGTGGGCACCATATTTGTTGTAAAGTTGGGCCAGACCCACTCTGGCTTTGGAAATTAAGCCTTCAGCTTAGAATTCTTATTTTTGTTGGAAACCCAGTTGGCTGAAGGTGTCCTTAAAGGGATGGAGTCTGTTTGGAAGCTTTCAGGCCTTCACTTTGTTTTCCAGGAGACCTAACCTTAGCTTGAATGTGCCAAGTCCACTTTCCCTTAGTTTTTCAAGGAAGAGTAATGGTGAGCAGTGGAGGGGGTTTAGATCCAATCATTGAGAAATAAAGCAGAGACCAGGATCTACTCAGAGGCAGATGCTCTGAGAACACTGGACAGTAAGAGTTGGCACTTGGTGGCCCTGAGGGAGCCCTCAGGGATGGTTTGGGACAGTCTCAGCTGCTCCTGCTGGACTGAATGAATCCTTTGGCTAAAGCACTGACTGTAGTGGAGGGACCGCTCATCTCTTTGATCTGAACCCCAGGGGGGGCCTTCATTTGGAATTTTGGCCCTTCCTCCCATTGATTTGACTAACTTTGGATGTGACCCTCCCAAACCTCCCACTACTGTATTCTCTGGTCTAAGGACAAACAAAAGCATCATAAACCTGGATAAGGAAGGCTTCCCTGGCTTCCTCTGTTCCTGCTTATTCCTAGAATAAAGGACGTCCCTTCTCTGCTTGTAAGTGTTGGGGAAAAGGAAGAAAGGTAGCCTCCTGCCATCAGCCACCACAGCAATTCAGGGCTGCTTTCTGGGGGAGGGGCAACACTGGGCAGATTCCCAGACTCCAGAATTTCCTTTGTGGCCTCAGGCTTGCTGCCTGCTGTTTTTCTCTGTCTCTCTCCCATATTGTCCCAATAGCACTTGACATCCCCTTTAGCCCCAGTTTTTGTAGCCTGAAGACAGGACTAGGAGTACTGCCCTGGAGTAAAGGTGCCAAATGAAGGAGGGTTGTACTGAGACAGGCATTAGCTCCACTGCTCATTGGCATTCACAAATGTGACCTCTTAAAATTTCCCTCATAAAAGCATTCCATTTCTTTTTTTTTTCCCTTTGGAAGGGGGAAGGCAGGGCAATTGGGGTTAAGTGACTTGCCCAATGTCATACAGCTAGTAAGTGTCAAGTGTCTGAGACCAGATTTGAACTTGGGTCCTACTAACTTCAAGCCCCATGATCTAGCACCACCTAGCTGCCCCCAACATTCCATTTCTATTGAAGGGCCTTTAATTTTTTGGAGGGGGGGATACTGTTTCCCAGTTTTACAGGCCAAGTTATCCCAAACATGTTCATAAACTCTATAAATGCTGCACGGGCCATAGATTTTCTAGGAAGGTAAACAAGATAGGAGTAGATGAATGAATGCAACAGTGTCTGACAGAGCTGAAGCCAGAGGACCAAATGTCCCCGCTCCTGCCCTGGAGAAGCATCCCTTCAGCAAGCATTTCTGAAAGGAGTGTGCATTCTCTTTGAGAGGGCAATAAGGCAGCCCCCAACCCAGCAACCTGAGCTCTGGAGCCATATATAACCTTCTCCTGCCAAAGATCAGACATCTAATGTGGGAGAATTCCCCCAACCTTGGAGGAGAGAGAAGACACCAGGTGCCTGAGCAGCTGTTCTTTCTTTCTGGCAGACCTTTCCGACGATTGGACGAGAATGGAGACCTTCAATGGGATAAGATTGTCAAGCTAGAGAAGGGCCAGGTATACAAACAGGTGAGGCCTATGCCCATTGTCCCAAGGGCCTAGATTGGCCCCCCTGCTTCTCTCTACTCGCTCTTTCCAGGACCATGTCCTCCACCTCTATTTCTCAAGAACCACAAAGCATCAGCATCCCTTCCAGCTGAAGTCAGAGGGTTGGGTTCTGACAGCAGCTGCTTCAGGTTCCTTCCCGGCCAGATCTTAACTTGGGACAACAGGCATTGAATCTCATTTCTTCAAGGGAGTATGGGGCTACTGTGCTGATGTGTTGGGGAATGTAGCTTCAGGCCCTACCAATGGGGAAGATTCAGGTTGGGGCTTGGAAAACAAAGAATCAGAACCAGCTCCAGTATGCAGGACATGGGCCCCTAGTTTCAGCTGGAGGAGGGCTTCAAACTTCAGACCTTTTCCTGTTACGCCTGACAGCAGTTTTTAACATCAGGGCTTCTCAGTGTGGCAGATGCAGAGATTGTCAGTGACAACATAGCATGGGAAGGAATTGTAGGACTCAGTTGCCTGCTTTGACCTGAAGTGGGGAGGACCCCCCATCTCCCCACTTCTCAAACCATAGCTCCTTCAGGCTCCACCCAACCTTCACCCTTCATACTCAAAGGTACCCCAACAGAATAGGTGTCCACTCCCCTCAGGCCACATGCTCAGGAAGAACACTTGGGGCTTTAGGCTCCTTAGTTTGAAATAGAGGCAGCCTTCTAGTGGTTGCATTTCTAGGATCTGAGGTCTCAGTCTGGGACAAGGCCCCCAGACCAAGAGGAGGAAATCTTTTCCTTTTCCCCCATCTGAGTTAGCCACAATGAAAACCCTGGCTGGTCTTCCTGGCCCCGGGGACGCCTCTGGCATCTCCTTTTTTTGGAACCTGCTTGGGACAGATAGCTACATTACTCCCATCACCACCAGTCCTGACTTGTTTCCAGAAGAAAGCAGCTTTAAGGGGAGGAACTGAAAAGATTCCCTCATTCAGAGGCATTCCTTCCATCATCGCCAGTAATAGTAAGATATGAGATTGGTACCTCTATGAATCAGAGAAGGGAAATAGAGTCAGAATGCTAGCCAGCATTTATCTAGTGCCTTGAGGTTTACAAAGCACTGTGCTTGGTACTTCACTGATCCCCACAACAGTCCTGGGAGGTGGGTACCATTATCCCATTTTTCAGATGAAAAAACTGAAGCAAACAGAGGAGGCATGACCTGCCCAGGATCACACAGCTAGGAAGTTCCTGAGGCCAGATTACTCAGTGAAAGGATTTGGAAAGGGATGTCTAAAAAATTCAAACTCAGCTTGAAATTGAAATGGAATTCACCTTAGGGCTGCCTTCTGAGCAGCATCCCTTCCTAAGGCCATGTTTTATAGTGGGGGGGGGGGGGGGAGGGGAGGCTCTAATGATGCCAGTGACTAGGTGTAGTTCAGAATAGGTTGTGATGGTCATGATTGTGCTCCTGTGATTTAGAGGAGGAGTAGGCTGCCCTGATTTGGGGGCAGAGCAGCAGGCGCACTGGCCTTAAGCTGGCAGGACAGCAAGGTTAAATGTCAGTGCATTTCAGGGAGGAATAGTGTTGCCCAGTGAAGCATCTGTATTCTTCTATAATTGCTTTCCCCTCCAACTTTTAATTCCCTCTAAACCTGGGTCTCCTGCTCCATCCATAGGGGAACCTGTTTGATTTCCTGCGGCTGACTGGTTGGCGAGGATCCAAAGTCTTCTACTTTGGTGACCATCTCTACAGCGATCTTGCAGTGAGTCTTTTTAGGGAGCCAGAAGAGGAAGAGGGGAGCTTCACACTAGGGGCTGCATGGACAGCAATGGTGGATCCCCTCTCAGGGCTTATGGGAAAATCACTAGGCAGATTCATTGAGCACAAAGGGGTGCCCAGGAGATAGGCCATGTCTGTCCCCTTCACCTCCCTGTTCTTTTCCCTGCCTCCTTGCTGCCTTCTCCAAGGACCTAATGCTTCGTCATGGCTGGCGTACTGGGGCCATCGTTCCGGAGCTGGAGACTGAGACCAAGATCGTCAACACAGAGCAGTATTCCCAGTCACTGACATGGCTGCAAGCCCTCACTGGTCTACTGGAACGTATGCAGGTCAGAGATCTCCCTCTGGATGGTTCCTTTGACCAAGAGACATGGCTTAAAGCTAGGGCAGGAAATTGAAATGTTTCCAGGTTAAGTACTAGAAGCCAGAGGTAACTCCCTGCTGAGTCCTCCATCTCCCTTTGTGTCTAGCAACAGCCTTTTTGGCCCTCTAGCTCATCCAGAGAGTTGATAGGATCAAGGTTAGGATTCTGTGATTTGATAGGACTTAAACCAGAATGTTTTCTTTTTGGTTGCTGCCCAGATGTTTCGAGATGCTGAGTCCCAGCAGGTGCTCCAAGACTGGATGAAGGAGAGGCAGGAGATGAGGTGTGTTGAGGCTCCAAGGCCAGTGTGGCTGGCCCCAGGGGAGTATGGGACTTGGGCTAGACTTCCCTAAGGTGGAACATGGCTTCAGCTCTGTGAGTGAATAACCTCCCAAGACTGGCCCCATGATGCCAGTCATACAAGGCCTGTCCTGACACCTGCCCTTCTCCCACCCCCTCTCCCTGACACTTTGTTTCCCTATCTTTCAGTTGAAGAAGTGTGTACCAGACACTGGGTGGACTAGGTGCCAGGCCAAAAAAAAAAAAACATAAACAAAACAACCTCAGCCCTCAAAGACTTCCATTCTAGGGGCATGTCAACAGTTCAGATGTCACAGTATGGTCTGTAGGAGTATGGTCTGTAACAGTTCAAAAGAAAGACGTCACTCCTAGACTTTGTCTGAAAGGCCTCGCTGGAGCTCTCACATTCTCCATTTTCTCCCAGGGCTGTCACCAAGAATTTGTTCAACCCTCAGTTTGGCAGCATCTTTCGAACCTGTCACAACCCCACCTACTTCTCTCGTCGGCTCTGCCGCTTCTCAGATCTCTACATGGCCTCCATCAGCTGCCTGCTCAATTATGACCTTCGCTACACCTTCTTTCCCCGCCGCACCCCTCTGCAGCATGAGGCCCCCCTCTGGATGGACCAGCTCTGCACAGGCTGCATGAAGACCCCCTTTCTGGAGGAGATGGCCCACATTCGCTAATGTGTGCTTGCCACCTGGGGATGCTGGGCTAGTCACAAGCCAAGGTCTCAGCACATCCCCCTCCCATCCCCTAGCTCAGTCCGGGGTTGGGAGCCAAAGGGTGACCACAGAGCTGACCACCAGGGTGTCCCATGGAGAGGATGCACCAGCATCAGCTGTTGTCTTTGTCCTTCATTAGACAACCTTAGGGACCCACACAACCCTCTTCGTAACTCTCCATCGGATGGGCGTTCAGTGGGTTTGTCTGCTTTGGTGCTAAAGAGGAGCCTGTCCCTGAGGCTTGAGGGATGGGTGCCCCCAGTTAGAAATCTGTTTCTCTGAGCCAAGCAACAGAGCCCAGCTTGAGAGAGAAAGCATTAAAGTGTGGATCCATGTGCCTACTGAAGGAGCAGGCAGAGAATCTTAGAACTCTGAAGACTAGTCCCAGTGGGCTCCAGAGGACCCTTTCTCCCTTTGCCATTTGCCAGATGGCATCTGGGGCCTAGGAAAGTGAAAGGACTTTCCCAAGGTCCTAGTGTGCAGAAAGTGAGGTTTAGTTGGGGGTGATAGCAATGGGGGGAGGGGAGGATATGTGTTGTTCTTTGGAGGTGAGAGGATTGGAGTTTTTCCTGGGTTCAGAGGCCTTGCCAGACCCCTCAGGAGGGGCTTTGAGTCTGCCAAGAAGCAAGCTGCTTTGGCTCTTCTACCTTCATAAGCCCTCCCCACAGCCTTCTCCCCTTCCTGGAAACCTCAGGCTGAACCCTTGCCCTGCAGTGGCCTCTGTGCCTTGCCTGCTTTCTTTTTCTTGCCAAAAAGTTGCAGCCTTGACTCTTAACTGCACAGGAGAGCTCTTGGGAAAACAGAAGGGTCAGGGCTGGCTTACAGACTGTTTGGCAAACTGGGAAGCAGGAGGTGCCTCCAGAAGATTCCCAGGGCTCTTGCCAGTAGCAGGGACTCCCTATTCTGTCAAGTCATATACCAACCCAGCCCTCCACCAAGAGATTGGATGCGGGTCTTTGGCAGGCTCTCTTCCCGTTCTTTTTGCCTACACATAGGGAGCAGACCACGATCCCATCCTGTTACAAGGGAGTCTGCATCTGTAGAACATTTCCAGTAGGACATGGTGGGCATTGTGCTGTCACATGCTCTGAGCCCTTCAGTGACAGGCTCCCATGGAGTTGGAAACATATCTGAGCCTCCTTCCCCTCCTTCCCTCACAATCTGCTAGAGTGGCTAGGCTGGGACCAGAGCTCTCTCACCTAAGCCTTCTGCCTCTCCAGCCTCCCCTCAGTCTTCCTTTGCCCCTTTCCTCTCAAAGGAAAACAAAACCAAAAAACCAGTTGGTTTTTTTATCTTCTTCATTTCTGAAGTTACTCTTCCCTCTGTCTCCTCAGGCATCTGTCAAATGAATGTCCAAATGTTCTGGGTGGCTATATCTGTCCCCAGATAAGTTTTAGGTGCTGGGGACAGTAAGGGAAGAAGTAAGCCACCCCCTGCTTTCAGGGGGCTTACATTCTGATGGAAGAAGATAGATGACCTACATAGAGGGACCTGGTGACCCAGGAGTCTGAGAAGGCCGGGCTGGTGAGGGGAGACATAGGGCAATTGATTGATGTGTCCTCTCAGAAGACTGTTCCCAGAAGTAGAAGGGGTAGGGGTATGGCTGAAGAGCCAGCCCATGAAACAGAGACCAAAGGCAGTCAGCCTTCTGTCCAATCAGTCCATCAGCCCAGCCTGATGCCATGGCCAGTGTTCCAACAGCTCCACTCACTTGCCTGCTAGAGTTCCACTCACTGCTAATGGTGTAGAAATTAACTACTAGAGTTCTCTGGGTCTTCTCTTCCATGGAGAGTGAAGGCACTGAACCAGAATCACAATAAAGGATGTGATGGAGAGGGTGGAAGACTGAAGGGAAACTGGCAGAGAGGGCCCCTGGAACTTGCAAAGGCATTGAGTACTCAGTGACAGGAGGGAAGCATCCACTACAAGCACTTCATTTTAAAACGGAATCTATAAGAGTAATGGAACATGGGGTAAGCAGTAAGTAGCTCTAAGAGGATGAGGAACGGCACCTTCTAGATGCTGTTTGAACCAGGCTTTGAAAGACTGGGTGTTGTAAGAGGCTTCTCAAGGAAAGGGAGTGCACAACCTAGGTAGAGGCAGAGAAATGGGAGGTAGCAGGTCTTCATTGTGGGAAGAGGAGTGCTGTAGGATACATTATCAGATAGGCAAACTAGAGCCAGGCTGCAAAGAGCTTGCAATTCCCAAGGTTTTCGTGTTCAAGCAGAGGTTGTGAGCATGGCCAGACCTTGGCAGCCTTGGAGCCAAAGCCTCGGAGCAGACAGGATGGGCTGGTCACACAGCAATTAGTCTGAAGGAGATAGAAGATACTAATACAGTTAAAATATATGTAGCGGCACTTTTGTGGATGCACCAAATGGAATAAAGATGTCTATCCACTGGGGAATAGCTAAACAAATCATGGTATGTCAATGTAATGGGATATTCTGGTGCTATAAGAAATGATGGGCCTAGAAAGATCAACAGGCAAAGTGAAGAAAGCAGGGCTGAGGGAACAATAATATCCAGCGACTGTAATGACATAAAAAGAACCACCATGAAATGAGCCATAGATGGGTTTTTTAATTACAAACCAAAAAAAGCCCCAAAGGAGACATGAGAAGATGCCTCCCACAATGCACCCCGCCCTGTTTTTCTGAGGTGGGGTATCAATGGGTCTGGAACATTGCCTGTCATTTCAGATTTGTTCAGTACGTTGGTTAGTTTTTCTGATGGCTTTTCCTCTTTTTTTCTTGTAAAAATCCTGTTATATGAAATGACTTTTTGAGAGAGAAGGGTGTGGGGAGGGTGATTTTGACAATGTAAAAGAAGATTAAAAATCTTTGTAAAAGAAGATCGAGTAGTTTTTTGTCCTGGGCCTGGAGTCAGCAAGACCTGAATTCAAATCTGGCCTTGTCCATTTACTAGCAAATCACTTCACCTCTGTCTGCCTCAGTTTCCCTCATCTTTAAAATGAGGGCAATGATAAACAGTTGTCAGGATCAAATGAGATGTTTTCAAAGTGTGTACTAGGTGCTTAAATGCATGCTCATTCCCTCTCTCCTCTTAAGAGAATGTTCATGAGTGCTGTATATTCTCCAAGGCACTTGGAATTCTGTATCATCATGGCACTTCCAGAAGTAGTCTAGTGGTGAAAGCTGGCTTAACTCCCATGATGCAAGTGCACCAATAAACTAAAAAACTGGCCAGTGACCCCTTTCAGCCTTTTGCTGAAAATTCTCTGCTTCCCTGGTTCTTGTTCCTAGGCCTCTGTTCCACACTCCTCACTCTATATCAGGTCATTTAGAAAATACCCTCACTTTGCTGCTCCTATAGATAACGGAGCAGTCTTTCATCAGTTTCATGCTGGCCCTATCTGTGTTCGAGGCCTCTGATAGAAGCATGATTATTCCCTCCCCCACCATATGTTTTGGTTTTTTTTTTTTGGAGGGCAGGTTGGGGTTAAGTGACTTGCCCAAGGTCACACGGCTAGTTTTTCGTGTTAAGTGTCTGAGGCCGGATTTGAACTCAGGTACTCCTGACTCCAGGGCCGGTGCTCTATTCACTGCACCACCTAGCCGCCCTTCCCCCACCATATGTTGACCACTATGGATGTGGAAGCCACACACCAAGAGTACTCCTACTAGCAGCTCTTGGCCTCTCTTTGTTAAGTAGCAGTAAAGTTTGTGTGCTGATGCTTTCCATCAGCTACACAGATTGGTGACTTCAGAAGAACAGGAAGAGCCCATTCAAGATAGCTTTTTGGAGAAAGGTTGGGAGAGAGGAGGAAAAGGGGAAGGGTTAGTCAATCAACAACCCTCAAAGAGGAGAATCTTCCTAAAGTGCTTAGTGACCAGATACCTTTGGAGGCTTAGCTACAAAGGCTGTTGTTAAGGGAACTTGCCCCTCCCACCCCAGGATGTCAAGCAATGGATTGCTTGTTGTTGCTGAGTCATTTTTCAGGGTGTCTGACCCTTTGTGACTCCATTTGGAGTCTTTCATGGCAAAGATACTGGAGTGGTTTGCCATTTCCCTCTCCAGGTCATTTTACAGATGAGGAAATTGAGGCAAACAGCAGTTAAGTGACTTACCCAGGGTCACACAGCTAGTAAGTGTCAGAGGCTGGCTTTGAACTCAGGTCTTCCTCACTTCAGGACTGGAACTCTATCCACTAGAGTCACCTAGCTGCCCCCAGTGGAGTTGCTTAGGAAAAAGACATTAACCCCAAAGGACTGTCTGCTCCTATTGATACTTTGGCTGTTCTCCATAGTAATTAAAGTTCTTACTCAAGATGGGGAGGGAGCAGCAGGGGCAGACTTGAACTAAAGAATGGTATGAACAGCCTGAATTCCCCTGGTAACCTCCACAGCCCATTTGCCAAATGGCAGGCTTCAGAAGTACAGTGAAAGGAAGCTTGCTAACATTTGAGGTAGGCACCCAAAAGTCCTTCAAGAATCTTTTGAAGCCAGGATAGGCATTATTGAGAAAGACACTCAAACTAGCCTCATTGTGGAAGGAGAATGGATTGCCCAGGGGGTCTTATCCACTGATACCTACCACTTAACACAAAGGCTACACATGAGAAGCTGCCCTGTTAGAATGACCTAATGTGGACATTAGACATGGCACACTCCAGATTTCTCTGTTACTCCAGACAAGTGGAAATCCAACCACACAGAAGCAATCTTTCTCCTACAACAGGAGGCAGTTAGTCCATGGCTCTGTGATAACTCAAATGGATATCTCCCTAGATGAGGTGATTGTGCCCCAGTACATGGTTAATAGCTACAGGGTCACTTAAATGGGCCACTTTCCTTATGTTCCTTTTACATCCAGGAGTCACTGTCCAGCAAGGAAGTAATAGCCTAGGAAGCTTTCTTCTCCAAGTGGTTGGGGATAAGATGAGATAAAGGGTAAAACTCTTTTAAGAAATAATTTCTGAGGGTGGCTAGGTGGCGCAGTGAATAGAGCACCAGCCCTGGAGTCAGGAGGACCTGAGTTCAAATCCAGCCTCAGACACTTGACGCACTTACTAGCTGTGTGACATTGGGCAAGTCATTTAACCCCAATTGCCCTCTCCCCAAAAAAGAAATGATTTCTGGGAGCAATGGAGAAATGATAGGGAGAGGAGAGAGACTTCCCCTAGAAGCTCCTTCCTGAAAGGTTATAGTAGGTAGAGCTAGTAGGCCACGTAGTGACTCAGAGGAACATTCATCAAGCCCCAACTCTCTCTCGTGGCAGAAATATAGGAGTGGAGGGACACCTTAGAGGCAGTTAGAATACAGGGAGACCCTGAGGAAAGCAATCTAGTTGTTTAAGCAGGAAGATTGGAACAAGAAGGATTTGGGGTAAAAGAGGCAGGTCAACCCTTAGAACAGATTGAAAGGGAACTCTTCACCTCAGAGGACCAGAATGAGAATGAGTTAGCTCAGAGAATTTGTGCTCTGCTGAAGGAAACCTCTGGCCCCCAACCTTGTTTTCCACAGCACCCTCCAAAGTAGGTGAAGAAGACATCCACCAGATAGCTACCCTCTATCCTGACCTCACTCTCTTCAAATCTAGTAAACAGGAATCAGGTGGAGTCTAATCGCCAGAGTAGCTATCCTCCCAGAGGATTATGGGTCATATGTCTAAATCATGTTCAAATGGGGAAACCAGACATTTTCTGGGACTCCCAGACACCAGTGTGTAGGTGACTATAGTACCGGGAGCCCCACATGTGAGAGGCAATAGAATTCAGTTTAGTGCCTTTGGCCAAGGTTCTACCTTGGGGGCTCCCAAGTGACTGTCATGATTTCCATGAGCATATTCCCCCCTATCAAATGGATTTTAGTGACAACTCCCACTGAAGACTGTAGCATAGCTCTATTGAGCTGCTTTACAGAGGCAAACCAGCATTCTAGCTCAGTCCTCCATGACTGCCCATTTCTTCCCACTAACAGTGGGGTGAATAGCAGCTTATGACACTCCTCCCCTCCCTCAGTTGTTTTCCCCCACCAAGGCAAGTCGACTCAAGTAATATAGAATTGCAGGGAGAGAGAGAGAGCTCATTGCCCTAGTATAAGAACTATTAGATTCTGGTGCTGCACTCTGGACCATTTCCTGGTTCGACAGCCTGAAGTTGCCAGTGAAGAAGGCCAACGGTACTTCGTGATTAATTATAGACCACTGGGAATTAAACCAAGTTGTGGACACAATTGCCCCACAAGTGCCCGACTGTGACTGAAGTGGGAATGAGTGAACCACACTGACTCCATCTTGTGACTCGATTCTGGAGCTAGCTCAATTCCCTTACTATTCAGTTGTGGGTCTGGTCCAATTTCTGTCTTGCGAGAAAACTTTATTCAGTTATGGGAATTGTGAGAAAACTTTATTGCATTGTTTGAACCTATCCATGCATGGCTGAAAAACTGGACCACCTCTACTGGACATACAGGTGCCAGAGAAGCCTATTACCTCTGGAGTGAGGCCCTTTTCAGGCCTGCTCATCCACCTTCAGTGTCTGCTGGCCACCCAACTCTCACTTGTGGCTCCAAGAAGTTATAGCTTGCACAGTGGCCACACTCAAGTAAACTTTTTGGCAGATGGGCTAAACCAGGTTGAGGATAACTGACAGGCTTCAAACCTGTTGGTGACTTAAGGGAATGTCTACCCCAAGTATGTGAAGACTGAATGGCTGAATGGAAGGATGAAAACAATTTGTCCCAATGGCCATGAAGGCAGCAGAAGCAGGCACTGTGGAGGGCTTAGAGCTTGGTTAGACATCAAAGATGCCAAGGTCACCCACTGCATCCCAAGTCATCACTTCTCATCCTGACTTTTGTCTTACCGCTGGACTCTGGAAGAGAGAGTGAGGCTCACAATTTTTGTCTCACAAATACAATTTATGATCAAGTTAAGACATTACCCGTACCATTTTTGCCTAACAATTAGCGTCAAGAAAGCAGAGGTTCTCCATTATCCATACATGGAACCATCAGTTACAGCAAATGGAGAACTTTTGAATCCTGTGGATAAATTCACTTATCTTGGCAGTATGCTTTCCAGGGAGGTCCACACAGATGATGAGGTTGCCAGAGCTAACTCAGTGTTTTGAGACTCCAGAGGAAAGTGTCTACAGAGCCATTGTTCTGACTTCATTGTTGTATAACTATGATACCTGAATGGTCTATCAGATCCATGCCAGAAAATTGAAACATTTCCCTTTGAACTGTCTTAGGAAGATTGTGAACATCACTTGGCAAGATAAGGTACTAGACACTGAGGTCCTTTCTCAAACTAAACTTCCAAGAATTCAAACTCCACTGCAGAGAACACAGCTCCAAGGGCCATGTTGTTCAAATGACAAATGTACACTTGCCTAAAAGACTTTTATGGAGAACTTTCACAAGGTAAGCAAGAGGTCATGTGAAGGTCAAAGGAAGTAATACAAGGACACTCTCAAAGTGTCTGGAATTGTTTGACAGACATGGGAGATACTGGCACAGGACAATTCAGCATGGTGTGCCCACATCAAAGAAGATGCTGTGCTCTATGAGCAAAGCAGATTGCAGTGGCTCAAATTAGAGACATCTCCACTCCAAATGTTCATGTGGACTATTTTTGCCAGACTTGTGGTAGAGCCTTTCAAACTTGTATTGGTCTCATCAGCCACAGTCAGACACCCTGTGCCTTGGCTCCAACACAGTAATATCATTTTGGTCCTCTTCAAGAATGAAGAACAATAACCACCAAGAGACCCTTAACCAAGGCCCTAGATTATGCTGACCATAAACCCAGTCAAATCCAAAGATTAAAGCATGGAGTTTTCTCATAATTGTATGTATCAAGCAACCCACAGGTCTCATCTGAAAACTGGCCCTATACTGGTTAATCAGTTACTGTTTCTTTGTTCCTTTGAATGAATACAGATACTTGGAGGGGGGGTGCAAATATATCATTTTCTGTTGCATTCCCCATACTCAGATCCAGATTGCAGTCCCAGGTCAGGGTCCCAGGGCAAGGAAGAGCATTAACACACCAGAGCTTATGACCATAGGGGAGTGGGACTCTGGTCACAGTTCCAGAGCACACCTGTCCTTAGATCGTACTACCTTGGAAGAACTAAAAACTTACAGACCCCCAGAAATAGCTCTGAAAACAGCTGCAAAAAAATCCAAAACCATGAAGCTTGAGTCAGTGTCCCCTCTATCACAGGAGCAGCACCCAACTTTAACATATTAAGTTAAAAGTCAAGAAATAGGCTGGAAAAATAAGCAAACAACAAAAAAAAAGAACCTGAGCTTAGAAAGTTACTATGATAGCATGGAAGATTGAAACGCAAATTCAGAAGAAGACAACAAAGTCAAAATTGCTATATCCAAAGCCTCAAAGAAAAATGTGCATTAGTCTCAGGCCCAAAAAGAATTCCTGGAAGAGTACCCCAAAATTTTAAAAATCAAATGAGAGAGGTAGAGGAAAAATTGTGGGGGGGAATGAGAATGATGCAAGAAAATAATGAAAAAAAGAGTCAACAGCTTGGCAAAGAAGGCACACCAAAAAAATACTGGAGAAAATAACACCTTAAAACCAGAATAGGACAAATGGTAAAAGAGGCACAAAAATCCACTGAAGAGAAGAACTCCTTAAAAAATAGAACTGACCAAATGGAAAAACAGGTACAAAAACTCACTAAAGAGAACTCCTTAAAAATAAAATTGGCTGAATGAAAAAAGAAATCCAAAAATTCATTGAAAAAAAGAACTTCTTAAAAAGTAGAATTGACTAAATGGAAAAACAGGTACAAAAGCTCACTGACAAAAATTATGATGTATAAAAAGTTCAAGAGACTTAGTTTCTGGGTAATTAATAATTTTATTAATTATGGCTAGTGAATAATTAATAAAAGAATGGATTGTTGGTTTTCTCTCATAAATCAAAGATGAATCATGCAGGCCAATCAATGTTTATATGCCCTTGGAAGAGTGGATATTCCCGACAGTAAGTATTAATGAGAGAATTAATATTATAATGAGATGCAAACTTACTCTAATGAGGGGGTTGCAGAACATGACTTTTATTATATCCCTCTTATTGTTGTTGTTGTTTGTCCTTCATCTTTAAAGAGGACCATGATATCAGGAAGGTGATGCCATGACTTGCAAATGAATTGGGCTGTGCAAAATCACCAGCCTCACTTTCACCTTTGGAGCCATCTGGGTCCAGTGGCAAGATATAGATCAGGATGACCCTGGATACAGTGGGAACTTTTGGCCTTTTTAAGCTAAGGTCTTTCCAAGGTCTCACTTTGACTGAGGCAAGGCCCATTCAGTCATTAAGGCTAGGTAAGAAATGAGCCAAGGAATGGCCTCTTTCACCAAATCCCCCCAAAAAAATCAATCTGGGAGGGGAAGACCCTCAGGGTTTCTGGCCAAAACAGAAGCAATTATTATTTACATTCACTCTGAGCCATGAGGGCCCAAACAATGACCACTAAGTGAGGCTTGGGCTGGAGCCTATTGCTGGTCAATCAATGAGAGGCCAAATGAATTGGGTTTAAGGAATGGTCTTTAAGAAAGAAATCTAGCCCTTAAACCCCCAGATATATTGCTAAGTTTCAGCCATCAAAATTTATATTCCTTTGAGCAGAGCACCTGCAGGTAAGGGTATGATACCCAATGTGGACAGAGGGAGAGGAAGAAGGGAAGTGAAGGGAAAGAGAAGGAAGGAAGGAAGGAAGGAAAGAAGGAAGGAAGGAAGGAAGGAAGGAAGGAAGGAAGGAAGGAAGGAAGGAAGGAAGGAAGGAAGGAAGGAAGGAAGGAAGGAAGGAAGGAAGGAAGGAAGGAATGAGCTGTGTTACCCAACTGTAACTGTCTAGCTGCGTCCCTAGTTGGGCAGTTTGGACTACTCACAGTTTGTTGTTTGTCCTTTGTTCTTGAAGAGAACCATGACATCAGGAAGCTGATGCCATGACTTGCAAGTGAATTGGATTTAAGTGAGAGAGGGCTGGGCAAAGTCACCAGCCTCATTTTCTTCTCTGGAGCCAGTGGCTAGACACAGATCAGGAGAACTGGAGATGCCCCCCCTTACTTATCTCTACCCAGACACACCCCCTTACCTCCCTCAGGAAATCTAGACAAAGGGATCTATCTCTACCCAAGTTTGCAATGGGCCAGATTTCACCTAGGCAAATCACCTTAGTAGCACAATGGGTCTTTGCCTAAACTGGCCATGGAAATGAATGAGCTATGTAGTGCTGGACCCAAGAAGAAGGCAAGGAGGTGAGAGACAGCTGCACTTCCTGCCACTTCCATCACCACATAGATAGAGGACCCCCAGGGAAGATCCCCTGAGGGGTACAGCCAGTCACTTCTTGACAAGTGGACCACATGGACACCCTTCAACAACACCAGGGCTAGAGTGGAAATGTGTTTTGCTGTGTGACCCTTTGATGTCTCTCATTTTGTCTCTTGGGGCTCATCTTCTAACTCTGACTTGTGATGCAGTTTTAATTTGCTATGGAATTTGACCAGCTAGCTTGCTGAAATCCCCCATGCTTTGACCTCCCCAGCTGTGTATACTGATAAGTTCCTATCCTTTACCGTGTTCCTTGGCATAAGGCCATCACTGTCAAAATGTTCTGAGGCTGGAACATTGGGTAGTCCTTTACCAAACCTGCATCTAGAGATAAGACCTACCACTGCTCTGATACTCAAGAGGGAAGGTCCCCTCCTCACTTTGAGGCCATAGGGGAACTCCTCCTCCTCTATTAGCAGTGGGTAAGGGAGGAACATCCAATCTTTGTCCAGCTGGTCAGAGATGGCCTTAGGGAAACCACACATCCCACTCAATTCTCTAGACAGCAGAGCAAGGCCCTGGATTGTTTGATTATCTCTTGCTCTCAGCTGATACCCAGAGATCCACTCCCCTGCCCCACAGGAATCACCTAACCCTCCAGATAGGATAATGCCAGGTTCTGACCCTCTCTCCTTCCCCGTGTCACTAGGTGTGGCTGCTGCTATGCCTCACTGTCTCTGGACCTCACAGCCCACCCAATGCTGCTAAATGTCAATGTGCCACTAAGCAAACTCCCTGTAAGGACTCTTGGAGTTGTCCCTTCCTGATAAAATCCATCCAAACCTGCCAAGACTAAACCACAGGTACCTACTTTCCATTAGTTCATGAACTGTGGCTGAGACTAGGTGTCCTTAGTGGTGGGGAGGGCTGAGTGACTAAACTACCCTCTTAAGTAATAAAGAACCCCTCACTCATACTCCTCACCCCTCACCTCATAAACCACTGCCCAGACTTGGAACATCTCATCCAAGCATCTGCCCCCCATATCCCACTGAGCAGAGAGCACAGAGGGACTGGAATGCAAGGGCTTGGCTGGGGAGCCTCATGGTTCTCCTCTATCCCACTAGATCTGTGAATTGTCAACCAAGACTGTGACTAGGGCTCCTGCCAGCCTCACCTTTGTGGGACTTCCTGCTGTCACCAAAGAGAACAAGGGCCAGAGCCTGAACCATGTGTATCAACATCAGGGAGCTCCCCTCCACTGGACCCCTTAGATTCATAAACCACTGATCAGTATCAGAATGGGACTTTGAGTCCACTGTGCCCTAGTAGTAGGGAATGAGTGGTAGGAAAAGACCCATATCATGGTTAAGGTAAGGCTTGTACCCACTAGCAATACAAGGGCCTATGATACATCTTGACAGCAGTAGATACCTATACAGGGCATGAGGTGGCCACACTTGTAGCCTACCCTAATACAAGGGCTACCATCTCAACCCTTGAAAAGAATGTCTCCCTTCAGCCTAGCTATCCTGATTATATTTCTAGCAACAGTGGAATGCCACTTGCTATAGCCTAAACTCAACAATGAGCTCAAAATCAGGTCATAAATGTGTTGACCACATCCCATACTACCTTCAAGCAGCAGGTATTGTGGAAAGATAGACTGGCTGTTTGAAGCAATGCTATGCTCCAATGCTTTAATAACACTAGGGAATCCCCTTCTGGCTGGACAGACCACCTGGCTCAGACAGTCTACCCTTTTAAGACCTCCAACTCCAAAAGAACCAGTCTCTATTCTCTCAGATGTTAGCTGATTCATTATAAGGAAGTAAAGGACAGGTAGCCACAAGGTTATAACTAGTGAAGAGTAACTCAGTGGCTATGTACACACAGAGATTCACTCTCCTTTTCATCTACCCATGCCTCACTCAGCAGGAGGGTGGATGATGTGTCTGCTCCACAAGCTCCACCAGGCAGAGTGAAGGTGATACTGACCCTGCCTTCCATGTCATGCTAGTCCAGCTAGCATACCAACCATCCTTTACATTCACCCTGCCCAACACCCCACTTACCTTCCCTAGGACAGTCAATTTATAGCCTGGGGAACATCTTAGGACCATACAAGTAGCCCACATAGTAGTCACAAAAGTAGTGAGGTCCCCAAGCAAGCCAGAGGAATCAATCTAGTAGAAACCAGAAGGTACTGATAAATGGGTTACAACTGAAAGAAGATGACTGATATTTTAAATTAAATGA
Source organism: Pseudocheirus occidentalis (assembly GCA_028646575.1). Classification (NCBI taxonomy): domain Eukaryota; kingdom Metazoa; phylum Chordata; class Mammalia; order Diprotodontia; family Pseudocheiridae; genus Pseudocheirus; species Pseudocheirus occidentalis. The sequence continues at coordinate 62,283,226 of CM053602.1, read as the reverse complement.
AAAATTGATAGGACTTGGTGACAGATTGGATAATAGGAAGGAGGTGAGGGATGGTGAGGAGTCATGGCTGACATCTAGGTTGTAAGTTTAGGTGACTGGGAGGACGGTCATGCTCAATGGCAATAGGGAAGCTAGGAAGAGAGGAGGGAATTGGGGAGGGAATAAGTACTTATATAAAAGAAGAAGAAGAAGAAGAAGAAGAAGAAGAAGAAGAAGAAGAAGAAGAAGAAGAAGAAGAAGAAGAAGGAGAAGAAGAAGAAGAAGAAGGAGGAGGAGGATGAGGACAAGGACAAGGAGGAGGAGAAGCATTTCATATTTTCCAACTTCTCTTCAAAACATGGCAAAATCAGCTAATATAAAACCTTCTTCTAAGAACCCAGTTCACTCCTTCCCACAAATGCACATAGCACCTACAGGAGAAATGTTATAATGGGAATCTGAAGATCTTCCCTGCCCTTTAATAGACCTAGGGGGGAGTTTGAAGGCCTCCCCTGCTTTGAAAGTAAACTCTGCCCTCTAATGGGCTGAATGTAGTCACATGGAGCCTGTTGTGGGAGGAGTTTGCTGAAGGGAAAGCAGATCCCACAGAGAGCTGGTAGTCAGAGCTAGCCAGGTGGTGGGAGAGAGAGAGGAGCTCAGGCAAGGAGAGAGAGAGAGAGAGGTTTGTGAGTAAATATTGGTCTTGTATTGGTTTGTGGGAAGGCTGAAGGATGCTGTGGCTCTCAGTGTTATTATGGCTTCTGAATATCTTTGGTACTATGATGGAATCAGCTTACTGGTTTTGGAATTGTGTGTTCTGGTGTCTAAATAAATGCTTCTGTTCTGTCCTTTACCTGGAGAGTTTGGTATATTTTGCAATCAAACATCATGCGATATTTATAGTCACAGTCTTTATTGTGATTGTGGGTGCTGTAAATATTGCATTGGCATTACATATGCTTAAATTTAGACCAGAATAGTAATGAGGCACATGTATAAGAAATCTATGTGACAAGGTTTAACTCACATCATCTGCTCTGGAAGTCCTTTTCTCTGTGTAGACTTCATACAGAACCTTTTTTGTTGTTCATCCTTCATTCTCAAAGAGGACCAATATTAATGAGCATGATATCTAGACTTGTGTGTGAATTGGATTTGAGTGAGGCAGAGCTGCACTCTCTCCTCAAGTGAAATAGTATAACAGAAGAAAAGATGAGGACCAGCAAAGAGCCATGGGGACGCATACCATTAACAAACATGACCTGGAGGAGGATCCAGCAAAGGAGACTGAGGAAGAGCACTAAGAAAGGTAGGAGGAAAACCAGGAGAGGAGGGTGTCAAGGAAAAGAGAGTGCTCAACAGTGTCAAAGTCTACTGAGTGGTTAGCAAGGATAAGGATGGGGGAAAGGCCATTAGAATTGGTGGTGAAGAGATTGTTGGTAAATTTGGAGAAACCCTTTGGAGAATGATGAGATCAGAAACCAGATTGTAGAGAGTAAGGAAGAAGGGGAGAGAGGCATGGTAGAAAGGCACTTTCCTCCTTCCCCACAAGGCAAGAGACTAAGGTATGCTTAGATAATAACCTTTCTATGCTCTAAACTCTGTAAACCTCCTTTGGTTAACTGTTGGATGATCTATGATGGTCTCATTTCATTCCAACATCAAACCTCAACTAACTAGTCTGGGTCAGGCCTGCTTTGACTCAGTCCTAGTGCAGAGAAGATGGGTTTAATTATAGGAAATAACAAAAGTGTGAGATAGGTGGGAATGTGTCCAGGGCAAGGGACCATCTCATGGCTAGTAGTAGGCAAGGGGTAAGGCTTTTCTGAGGCCAAGGTTGGGCGTTAGGATTTAGCATACCAAATTCAGGTGGGGGGAGATTAAACAACTATTAAATAATGCCAGGTATTGTGCCTGCTAAGAGCTAAGGGGGCAGAAATACAGAGGAAGCTGTCCCTGCCCCATAAGGCAAGAATTTGAGAAGGCAGGGGAGACAGCACATATAGAGTCAATCACAGAAATCTGGAGGAAATACCATTTACAATCCAAATAAGTCCAGAGTAGCTGGAGAAGAGTTAAATCTCAGTAGTAAGAAAGGCTTCACATGGGCAGTAGCTCTGCTTGCTGTGAGCTCTGAAGTCTAAGGATCCTCAGGGGCAAAGGAAAGACAGAGGGAAGAGATGGGATGTTTTGTGTGAGGCCAGACTGTTTGGCCCTCGATGTGAGAAGCAGGGTGATGTGCCTTAAGTTCCAGGAGATGGGCAAACAAAGCCTTGACTGCCAAGGACTTCAGCCTAGAAGCAATAGGGAGCCACCAGAATTCTTTTTTTTTTATTTATTGACTAGAACCACCAGGATTCTTGACCAGGGTAGAGATGTGGTCAGAGCTATATGATGGAGCTGGAATTTGAAGTCGTGATGATGTTCGGATGCTAGGAAAAAGACTTTGGGATGGGCATTTTGTCTGAAAAGGATCAAGAGCTTTAAGTTAACTACAAGCATAGCATGGTTCCATGTTGCAGTATAAAAGTTCCCAAACCTCGTGTGTAATAAATAGGTGATAAGGAGACACTGAAGTTTATTGAGGAGAGGAGAGGGTGATGTGATTGGATCTGAGCTTTAGGAATATCACTTTGGTGGCTGAATGGAGAATGGATTGTAGTAGGAAGAGACCTGAGGCATACTGACCCACCAGCAGCTACTGCAATAGTCCCTGAATAAGGTGATGAGGCCTGCACCACAGTGAGGGCAGGGTCAGAAGAGAGAAGGGATCATATTCAAGAGATGTTGCAGAGATAAGATGGACAGGCTTGTCCATTCAAGCAATAGCTTGAATATGGAGAGTGAGGAGCCCAGGCTGATTCCTAGGGTATGAACCTGAAGGCCTGGGGGCACAGTGGTGCCTTCTTGTTGTTGCCATCTAGGGCAAAGCCTGATTGTATCACTCCTGGTCTGAGCTCTGCAAATTTCTGAGTTGCTGGGGTATGGGATGTCTGTGCAATATTACTGTTGTTTTTACCCTAGTTGGAAATTCCAGTAGTAATCTGCTGCTGGACTTAGCCCCTGTCAGTCAGCTATAAAACTCTGAAAGTTCAGAGCTAGAGAGCTTTGGCCTGGGATTTCTGTCCTGCTTATTCTACTAAAGGCTTCAGCTTAGACTGGAGGCCAGAGCCAAGACCTTGCTCTCAGGACTCCTGAGGTCACAGACATACAGCTACTGTTTTCTTAGGAACTTATTTATAGCTCAGTACACAACATAGGCCTGCACTCCTCACCCTAGAACTCCACCCCTCCTCAGACTGCCCTGAATTTACCCTGAATAGGGCAGTGAGCAACAGAGCTGTCAGTTGGCACCTGTTCCCATACCCTGCACACAATCAGGATCCCCCTGTATTGATCTGGGATCTCTTCTTGCCTTATGCACTTCCAGTTCCTGTACACTGCACTCCATACCAGCCCATCCCCAGTGGCTAGACTTCTGGGCAGTGATTTTTTTTCTTGGATTTTCTGACCAAACTTGGCCTGGTGAGTTTTTTTACATCTTTGTGGAATTGTGAAGTGGAACTCAGATATAGTTCTCCCTGTTACTCCACCATCTTGGATTCATTTCTGGAATTTCCCTCAGTCCTTGAGAAGGTGGGTCCAACTGGTGATATCAGGCCAATTCTTCTCTGAGATGCTTATAGCACTGATGGTTCTCATATATCTCTCCCTTCTCTGCCTCAACTCAGTCTGACATTCTCTTTCTCCTCTTGCTGGTTACCTCTGGCCTTCTGGTTCTTTCTGGTTCAGCTCTGACCCTGCTTCCAGACTTCTCTGCTTCTTCCTGACCTCTCTGCTTCTTTTGGTCCTGAGATAATGTCTCCTTATTATTTAAAAATTCCTCAGGGAACCAAAGCTCTCATGCAATAACATTAAAGTGTGCAGGCCCTGTTTACACATAGTTCTTTTGATCTCTTTGGATTTGTAGGCCTAACAGTAGTATAGTTGGGCCAAATGATATGTATCCACAGTTCAGTAAATTTGGGGGGATAGTTCCAAATTGCTCTCCAGAATGACTGGCTTATTTCATAGCTCCACAATAGTGTCCTAACATGCCTGTTTTCCCACAGCGCCACCAACATTTGTCATTTTCCTCTTTTGAAATCTGTGCTAAACTGATGAGTTCAAGGAGGAGCCTTAGAGTTTATTCAATTTGCATTTCTCTAATCATTACTTTAGGGGCAGCTAGGTGGCACAGCAGATAGAGCACCAGGCCTGGAGTCATCTTCCTGAGTTCAAATCCAGCCTCAAACACTTACTAGCTGTGTGAACCTGGACTAGTCACTTAACCCTGTTTGTCTCAGTTTCCTTATCTGTAAAATGAGCTGGAGAAGGAAATAAAAACCCCAAATGGAGTCACAAAGAGTCAAACATGACTGAAACAACTGAACATGACATTATTTGACATCTTTCATTTTGTCAAATGTTTCTTATCTTTTTGGCTTTTTGTCTTCTTGCAGTGATGCTTATGTCAGGCTTCTCACATCTCCTGGGTCAAAGTTATCCAGTGACAACTCTAAAGCTGTTTAGGTGGTGAAAGATCCTAGAGAAGATCCTTTGAACCTTGTCACAAGAGAGTGGCAAGTAGAATATCATAAGGCTAGACTCATGTAGGTTTGTATGGTTTTTTAAAAATGAATATTAAAACAGTCCTTGAGATTTCATTGGCTCAGAGGACTAAGGCTCAAGCTGGTGGCATGTCTTCCTGATTGTCTGAGTCCCTGGTACTGAACAAAGAGAAGCTGAAAGACTGAGTCCAGCCCCTGGGGCTTCAGCCAGCGGTATCTGGGGCTAGATTGATATATTCTGAAAGCACAGTGTCATCCCTTTATCCTTTCCCCGTTTAGTATCCAGAGGGAGGGGCAAGGAAAAGAGGAGCATATCATGAACAGTACTATAGTCCTGCTGTCCTCCTACTGTAGTTGCCTTGTTTTGAAGGAGTACTGATTTAGGGATCAGATAACCTGGCTTCAAGTCCCACCTCTGTGGGACCTTGTACAAGTCACTTACCTCCCTTGGCTTCAAAGTTTCCTCATCTATAAAGGAGATTAGATTAAATGGCCTCTAAGTTCCCTTCCCATTAAAGCTCTCTGTTATTCAGTGATCTTATTTCAATAAAATATGGGAATTAAACGGTAAAGTGATTAGGATCTATGAATGAAAGTAGTTTGTCAAGAATGAGACCCCTAAAATGGGAATGGGAAATTGGTAGCAGAGATGAGATATTTCCCATTTGTGTTTTGTGATTTCAGGGCACCTTTCATGTCTTATCCCTAGCTCCAGATAGAAAGATGGAGGGGCTACCAGGGGATGAAAGGCACATGAGTGTGGTGTGTGGGGGTAGGGAAGAAACCACATGGCTTGTATGAAGTCTAGGCTCTATCTTACTAGCAGTTGAGGAAGACCTCCATCATGGAGAAGTGTAATCCGGCCTCATTTGCTGGTCAGAACAGATCTACCCTCACAGGTGGTCATAACCCATCTGATTGCTGGCTATTCCTGAAGACTGTGGAAAGCAGAGGAATGAGCCAGGAGAGGTGTCTGAAAAAGGTATTATAGGATAGAAAGGTGTGGATGGGCTGTGATCTGCAACTAGTAGAAAGGACGCAGCACAGATATAAAATCATGGATTCACCAAAGGCTAAAGGCTCCGAATCTGCCTCCTATAACACTCTGTGAACTCTCTTCTGTAACCGCTATTCACCTGTTCAGGGTCAATTACCGACTCTCAGGTTCAGGGTTAAGGGGAGGAGAGCACTCCCTCAAAGTAGACAAGACTTCCACTGGAATCTTTAAATTACCCCAAATATTTTGGGTGGTTGGTGTTTTACAGTCTTACGAAGACACTCAGATCTGACAGGCTATTTGGACTTCTTTTCTGTCTCTTCTGGGGGGGGGGGGATCTCACCTTCTCCTTTACCACCAAATACCACTTTTTTCCTAGGATGTGGTAATTCTTTTTGCTTAAAAAAATATTTTTAATTTCAGTTCCAAATTCTCTTTCCATTCCCTCCCCCACCCATTGAGAATTCAAGAAATATGATACCCATTATACATAGAAAGTCACATAAAACATATTTCTTCATTAGCCATGACTTATTCCATTCCACAAAGCAAGAAAAATTAAGGGGAAAAAATATGCTTCAGTGCACCCATCAAGTCCATTATCTGAGGAGAGGCAGCATGTTTCATCATGAGTCATTTGGAATTGTGATGGATTATTGTATTGATCATAACAACTAAATCTTTCACAATTAATTATCTTTGTAATATTTCTATTACTGGATACAATGTTCTCCTGGTTTTGTTCACTGTACTTCCCATCAGTTCACACAAATCTTCCCAGGTTTTTCTGAGACCATCCTGCTCATCATTGCTTATAGCACAATGCTACTCCATCACAATCATATACCACAACTTGCTCAGTCATTCTCCAATTGATGGGCATCCCTCTCAGTCTTCAATTCTTTGCCACCACAAAAAAAGCTACCATGAATATTTTTGTTAGATGGATCCTTTCCCTTTTTCTTTGATCTCCTTAGGGTACAGATCTAGTAGCAGTATTGTTGGATCTGTGGCATTTAAAAAGGGTCAAGAGACATAATTTCTGGGTAATTTAATAATTTTATTAATAATGCCAGCATTTTGATAAAAGGGTAGTCAGTGGTGGGCTCACATATGCCCTTTGAAGAGCAGATCTTCCTGAGGGGTGGCAATCAGTTCTGATTGGTTAACAATGAGAAAATGAATATGGGCTATATTACAATGAGGGTCTTAAGGCATGTGACTTGGGTCACCCAAATCTTGGTCAAAGAGACTTAGCAATTTCTATATCATCTATATGACAAAAGAGAGAATCAACACTTCCCCAGACCTGTCTGAGCAAACATAATGAGCAGGAATGCACCCATTAGTCCAGACTTAGATTTCTTTTTTTTTTTTATTATGATGTTCTTTTTTTAGTGTCTTTTAAATTTTATTTTTATTTTTCTACTTGATCGTATTTTTTCCAATTCCATGCAAAGATAGTTTTCTTTTTTTCCCCACTTAAGAGTATTTTATTTTTTCCAATTACATGCAAAAATAGTATTCAACATTCACTTTTATAAGATTTTGAGTTCCAAATTTTTTCCTCTTCCCTTCCCTCCACCCCAGATGGCAAGCAATCTGATATAGGCTATATATGCATAATCATATTAAACATATTTCCCCATTAGTCATATTGTGAAAGAAGAATTAGAACAAAGGAGAAAAACCATGAGAAAGAAAAAATAAAAAACAAAAACAAAGTGAAATAGTATGCTTCAATCTTCATTCAGACTCCATCAGTTCTTTCTCGGGATGTGGATGGCATTTTCCATCACAAGTCTTTTGGAATTGTCTTGAATCAGTGTATTGTTAAGAAGAGCTAAGTCTATCATAGTTAATCATTTCACAATGTTGCTGTTGCTGTGTAATGTTCTCCTGGTTTTGCACACTTCACTTAGCATCAGTTCATATAGGTCGTTCCAGATTTTTTGAAATCTGTCTGCTCACCATTTCTTATAGAACAATAGTATTACATTCATATCCCACAACTTGTTCAGCCATTTATCAATTGATGGGCAGCCCCACAATTTTCAATTCTTTGCCACCACAAGAAGACCTGCTATAAATATTTTTGTACATGTGGGTCCTTTTCCCTTTTTATAATCTCTTTGGGTTATAGACCTAGCATTGTTATTGCTGGATCAAATGATATGCACAGTTTTATACCCCTTTGAGCATAGTTCAAAATTGATCTCCAGAATGGTTGGATCAGTTCACAACTCCACCAACAATGCATTAGTGTCCCTATTTTCCCACATCTTCTCCAGCATTTATAATTTTCCTATCTTATCATTTCCATATCCATAATATATGTGTGTACATGGATATATATCATATTGTAACAATGTTAATTATAACAATATTAAATATAAGAGAAAAATAATCATTTCTCACAGGTCAGAGGATAAACATAGTTTTATAGCCCTTTGGGCATCATTCCATCTCCAGAACTGTTGGACCAGTTCACAGCTCCACCAACAGTACATTGGTGTCTCTGTTTTCCCCCATTCCTTCCAGACTTTGTCATTTTCCTCTTCTGTCATCTTAGCCAATTGATAGGTATGTGGTGGTACTTCAGTTGTTTTAATTGGCATTTTTCTAATCAATAGTGATTTATAGTATTTTTTCATATGACTATTGATAGCTTTGATTTCTTCCTCTGAAAACTGTCTGTTCGTATCCTTTGACCATTTATCCATTGGGGAATGGCTCCTATTTTTCTTATAAATTTGGCTCAATTCTCTATATATTTGAGAAATTAGACTTTCATTATAGAAACTTGATGCAAACATTTTCCCCAATTTCCTGCTTTTCTTTTAATTTTGTTATATTGGTTTTACTTGTGAAAAAAACTTTAATGTCATGTAATCAAAACTGTCCATTTTACTTTCCATGATCCAATCTGTCTCTTGTTTGATCATGAACTCTTCCTCTATCCACAGATCTGACAAGTACTTTCTTCCATTCTCGCCTAGTTTGCTTATATCACCCTTTATGTCTAAATCTAAAATTTGAGCTTCTCTTAGTATGTGATATGAATGTTGGTCTATGCCTAGTTTCTGCTAGATTGCTTTCCAGTTTTCCCAGCAGTTTTCATCAAATGGTGAGTTCTTGCCCTGATATCTTGAATATTTAGGTTTATCAAACCCGAGGCTAATGTGCTCATTTGCTTCTATATATTGCGTGCCTAATCTATTCCATTGATTAATCCCTATTTCTTATCCAGTACCAAATTATTTTGATTATTACAACTTTGTAGTATAGTTTAAGATCTGACACTTCTAGGTCCCTTTCCTTCATTTTAAAAAATTGGTTCTTTTAATATTTTTGACCTTTTTTCCACCAGATTAATTTTATTTTTTCTAGCCCCATAAAGTAATTCTTTGGTACTTTGATAGGTGTGGAACTAAATAAATTATTGGCTTGGCCTATCCATGAGCAATTAATATTTCTCCAATTATTTAGATCTGTCATTTTTTTATGTCTAATCAGGTAGACTCCAAGTATTTTATATTGTCTGCAGTTATTTTTTTTCAGACATTCAGTTGCGTTCTTTCCCCATGATAGCTTTTAAATGACACTTGGTTTCCCAAAATAGATAACATACAGATTTTGGCTTTTTCCAGCTGCTAGGATCTTAAGGCTTAGAATGCTGGCTTTCAGGCTCTGGGAATCCTCTTGAACTCTCCTAGAATCTTCCCAGTTGATCTGGTGTTTGCCTGAGGCTATAAGCCTTTTATTATGCTGTGCCTAATTCTCCTTTACCCCTGACCTAACCTAGCCCTCCATAGTCAGTTATCTACAAATAGCTTTTGGCTACTTCCCAATTGGTTCCTGGCCTCTGACCTCCCAGCCTACTGGCCATTTCCATTAAGATCTTCTCTAGACTCCTCCTGTCACCCCAAACTACTTGACCAACCCTATATCCCTCCCACAGTCTTTCTATATATAAGATCTATCTTATTTCCATGAAAGTACCCAGATTCTATCTGGCTCATTTACATTATTGTTACAAAAGTTCAGATTCCTTAAGAGTCTGGCCAATATGGCAGATCTTTATTAAACCTTGTTTTTCTTTGGCTGAAAGAAAGCTTGAATTGAATTCATTTGAGCAGGACTCATGTGTAGCTATTTTGGGGTCCCAGCACCCCTAAAGCTCCACAAGAGAACAATACACATATCAACAGAAAGAAAAGCAGAACTATTTAAGGGAACAGTTAAGTACCAGGTTACTTACTAATAGCAAATGGCATCGATTCAGTGTCCTGGAAGACACTTTAAACAAAGTTCGTGTTTCAAATCAGAGACTAAGTCTGAAGTCTCCAAAAAGAAGACAGCTGCAGGTCACCTGTGCGTATTTTGAACTACATGGCCCCAGATTATACGACTTTTTGTTGTGCAGAAAAACGCAAGGTGAGACCTGGTTATAAATTTAATGTGGGTTTATTGAAGCGTGTGACTGCTTGGAGTGTAGACTCAAATCGAACAGCCCAGAGCAGGGGCAGAGCCAGAGTATTTAAAGACAAAAACCACAAAGTAATATTATGATCTCTGTGTAAGCAGGAACTTACAGGAGCAGAGAAAAGCAATTGGTTAATACTCAGTTTCAGACCTTATATGGAATATGGACTATAGTTAAGTTTCAATTTCCCAGAATAGGATGAGTGACTCTGCCTTGGGCAATTTCCCAGGAATATGCCTTGGGTGATTACTTTTGGCACAAAAAATGCTTCTCTGCAGCAGGAAAGCACTTCTCTGTGGCAGGATTTCACTTCCAGGAAGAAGGGAGTGCAAAATGGTGGGAGCAGGGACAAGTTAGGTACAACATTTTAAGCAGTTTGTTTAGATCCACATTTCACCATGAGGTAAGAGATGGGAGACACACACACACACAAAACACAAGAAGGCACGACAGTGTTTTTACGTCATTTCAGCTTTTTTTTTGGCCCATAGTCTTTTCTTTATCTGTAATTATTTTAAGTAGAATTTCTCTTCTATCTCTTCCTGCTGCATTTTATTGATAACCTACAGAAATGCCAATGATTTCTGTGCATTTATTTTCTGTCCTGTGATAGTAATTTAATATCAATTTAATAACCTCAAGGGCCAGAGCCTAAACTAATCAACCAGAAGAGCCTGGACCTAACAGCTTCTTTGTTCTCTGAGTAAACTCAGAGAATCCCTCTTCCTATGTCAACAAAGCCAGATGGGGCTGACTTTATGGTCATTAAGGATGAGACCTTTAACCTGAGACACTATCCTGAAGAATGGGACTTTTTTCTTAATATTTTTTGGACATCTACTATGTTATGGAATGTTAATGGTAAAGAAAGCAGATATGCTGGGTCATAATTTCAATTGACGCTTTGTCAACTGTCTTATTTTATTGTATTTACCACCTATTCAATTAAGAAAATTCCTTTTTCATATAGTGATTAAACCTTTATGAAGATCATAAATTTGTGTGACACAGCCACCCTGAAATGGGATGGTTCTAAAATGTATTTTTTAAGCCTTCTCATTCTTTTGTTCAGACTATCAGATTTTATCTGGCTCCATGCATGTATGTATTCAGCTAGCTTTAAAAGAATAAACAATATGGATTTACATTTCACCTTGTCTGTTTGCTTCCTTTAACCAAACTTTCAGGTTGACACCTGCAACTTTGCTGAAACCCACTATACCAAATTGCTTCTCATTCCAAGGATGGAAGATGGATGATTTGAGCAAATAGGAGATGGGAGTTCAGTGACCCTGCAAAGGTCCTTTGTTTCCAGTGGGGTCTAGGTTTAAATATTGGCTTTAGGAAGGTATAGTAGACACCAGACCAACAGTCTGGAATCCCAAGAAAATAGGAACCAGGCTTTCAAGCAGAAGGACAGGAAACATGGTGGAGACATTGGAGAAAGAGATAGTCAGGGCCCTGATCCAACTTTGTCCAGACCCTAACAGGGTCCAGAATCCCTTTTTGGCTGTTACTATTAGCCCTCCAGAACAAGGGTTGACCCAAATCCCACAAGGCAGATGCTCTTATTAGCAATCCTGCGGTTGGCCCATCACCAGATGAGGGACCATGGAGGACCATGGAGAGCCATGGAACCATGAGAATGAGGATTTGGAACCATGGAACATCAGAGCTAACAGAGTACTTGGCGATCAAGTCCAACCTGTTCATTTTAAGGATGAAGAAGCTGAGATCTGCCCCAGAAGACTAAAGCAACTCCTCATCGTGATTCTACCTTGCCTTCTGACTTGTTGTCTCCTGTCCTTTCACCCACGTTATTCTTACCTCTGAGGAAGCTGAGTAAGACCAGAGACAGGATGTGGTTTTTTCCATGGCCACACAGTAATTTCATGGGAGAGGTCAGATTCCTCCCATAACAATACACTGGAAGAGGCATACCAGTGGAGTACACCCCCCCACCCCACCCCAAACACTCATATGATGCAGAGCTGGAAGGAGTCTCAGAGGCTGTCTATATACCAACACATTCATTTTACAGATGAGGAAACTGAGGCCCAGGAATAGAAAGTGAGTTGCTCAATGTCACACAGGTGGGAGATAGCAGGGGTGAGATTAGAAGCCAGGTCCCTTGCCTACAGGGTCAGTGCTCTCCACACCCAGTGTATACCCACTGTATACCTTGCCACACCACTGGTCACAGGAATATTTATTGGAGGACAAGGACAAGAATTGTATAGGATGAAGCCCTGGATGGATTATAACATTCACTGGTTCAAAGGAGGATTCACACTGATAAGAATTTGGAAGCATAGTTAAAACTTCATTTATGGCAAAACTGAAAATATTAAAGGAATAATACTTTATTCTAAAGTCCTTTCCAGACTCAGGGAAAAATCCCTTGGAAATGAGCTATACAAGGGTGTCCCTAAAGTTTGGACACATAGGAAATCTCATTAACTATGTCTATTTTCAACAACATTTAATTTAATCAGCATATATGAGATTTCATAGGAAGACAGAAAGGCATAGGAGACACATAGGAAATCTCATTCATTAATTAAATTAATCTCATTAATATGGAAAGTGCCCAATCGTTAATGACAGCTTTTATTCCATATGAAATTGTCATGGCTAAAATGTATACTAATTAAATAAAATGTTGAAAATTTCATTCATTTCATTTCTTGAAAATATGCATAGTTAATGAGATTTCCTATGTGTCCAGACTTTAAAGGAGGAAAAAGGCTTTCTTAAGTGAATGTGGGGTGATAGTCAAATTGAGCTCTGGCCTTATTCAGTCATTGGCTCCAAACTCACCTGCCAGGCAGCTTTTTCCATTGAGAATCAATGAAAGGGAGACCTGCCCTCTGTTGAACGCCAGGGGCTAGGGAAGTAAGTGGTGCAGGTGAAATGGAAGGGTGGCTTGGTTACTCAATCATTCTTGAATGCGAAGTTAGAATGTATTTTATTATTTGGCTGGAGTTAGACTTTTTATAGGACTCTGGATCAAGGTTTTGCCATATCTTTTCCTCAACTCAAATTCCTATAAACATTATCTGAAACTGTCTTGGGGGAGTCATGTGGGAGCGGGGTAGAGAATGATGCTACACCACTTTGGATATCTCTCTCTCCTAGAAAAAAATAATGACTTGGATATTCCTTTTTTTCTAGATTAATAATTATTCAGATCTTCCTCACTCCAGGCCCTATCCCCATGCTCTATCCACTGCTAGCTGCCTTAAACATTTATTAAACAAAAAAATTTAAATTAAAAAATTAAAACAGTTCCAGCCCTCAAGGAGCTCCCAGTCTAAGCCAGGAGATGACAAGCAAATTCTGCAGTGTATAGAATTCTGGTCCTAGAGACAGGAGCATTCACCTTCCTGAGTTCAAATTTGGCCTCAGGCACTTGGTAGCTGAACAGCCCTGGGCAAGTCACATAACTCTGTCTCAGTTCCTTATCTGTAAAATGAACTGGAGGAGGAAAGAGCAAACCACTCCAATATCTCTGCCAAGAGAACCCCAAATGGATTCATGAAGAGTCATACATGACTGAACAGGAACAAAAAACTTTTGCTATGCCATTTTAGTAAAACACATTTGCTTAGAAAAAGGAAAGGAGGGGTGGCTAGGTGGTGCAGTGAACAGGGCACTGGCCCTGGAGTCAGGAGGACCTGAGTTCAAATCTGACCCCAGACACTTAACACTTACTCTCACTGTGTGACCTTGGGCAAGTCACTTAAACCCAACTGCCCTGCCTTCCCCCTCCAAAAAGAAAAAAAGAACAAGCACAACAAGGAGTTAGTGGGCACAAAAAGATACTTAGAAAACCAGACCATCATCTGTAAATGCCCCTCTCTGGCCAAAGTAGCCAACCTGTCAGGGCCTTGCTACTGAGTTTTGTAACTGGCAGGTGTCTCCCAATGGAGAAGCCATAGCTATAGGTGCTGGACACATGAGCTTAAGATTTTACCATTCAGGAGCAGCTAGGTGGTGCAGTGAATAGAGCACTAGCCCCGGAGTCAGGAGGACCTGAGTTCAAATCTGACCTCAGCCACTTAACACTTACTCTGCGACCTTAGGTGAGTCACTTAACCCCAACTGCCCTGCTTTCCTCCCTCCAAAAAAAAAAGAGATTTTACCATTCAGCAAAGGCATCCAGATCTACATCTCTTCTCTCGAATCTGGTAACTTCCCAGCTCCACACACCAGGACCCCAGTAGGACTTTGATTGTAGTCCAGACTAATGTGGAGAACCCCATTTTGTCAACTGGATAGGAAAGGATAGACGGGTAGACCTGGGAAAACCTTTAAGATTCTTATCTGATCCCAGACTTTGAACATTGTCGAACATTATTTTGGGAGGGGAAACAGCTGAGGGGAACAACTCAGAATGTGGGAACCCATGCTTCACAAAGAGTAAACACCAAACTAGGGGGCATCTCCATTTCACCTATTAAAAAAGAATGATATGGCCAAGACTTGAAAACAATGCTTCCTCTTCTGCTCTTTCATCTCTGGGAAGAGATAAATACACTCCCTCGCTCTCTTGGCCATTACTTTGTCTGGAGGAAAATGGTCAGAAGTTGTGGGGGGTGTCAGAAGGCTTTACATACTTTAGACTCAGGCTGCCCTCTTCATTTACTCAGGCTGCCCTGGAAGCTGAGGCCCCTTGGGGTCAATCTTTCCCATGTAACTGGGGAGAGAACTAGGAAACAGTGGCCTTACCAGCCCCCATGGAAGGCCAAAGCTAGAAATGCCCATGCAGGAGGGAAGGGAGCAGAATGCCACACTGCATGTTCTCTGGAGCAGACCACAGCGTATGTCCCAAAGACCAAACAGCTCTAATGTGGTTCAGTGCAGTGACTCGCAGGAGACAGCTCATGCTGGTGGATTTAACCATTCGGTTTCATGTAAAACATTGGTGATGGCCAGCCCTTAACCCCATCAGTGTTTGCAATGACTACAAAGGCCTCCTGGGGTATGTGAAAAGGATTTCATGGCAGCTCAAGTAAAATGTCAAGAGGAAATAGAATCATTTACACAGTGAGGCCATTCGAAGCATACCTCTAGACAACTCTCAGTCTTATGGGGAAAGATGGCCAGAACAGTAGAGTTTCAAGAGGAATCCTTGCACACAGTAGGGCCACCCAGCTGGGCCTGTTCTAGGTGACCATGCCAGGAAGTGCAGCCAGGTTCCAATCCTTGTGGGTAAACCTTTCAGGTTCTTGCCTCACTTTCCTCCAACTCCCCTCCCTCCTACCTTTTAAACTGTGATGACAATGTTAAGCTCCAGTACCCAACTCCTATGATTTACATAGAAATGAGCACTTCAGGAGAGCGGGAAGTTAGTAATAGCCTGATTTCCTAGTGGGAGAAAGCATTGGGGGGAGAAGGGTCAGGAAAAGGCAAGTTTATGGAAAATCAGAACTCCAGGAGAGATTCAGTCCTTTTCTGCTGAGTCCTCAGAAGGGCACCCAGTACCCCGACCACCCCCACACCAGCCCTTTATGGACTGCAGGACACTTTGAAAGCTCTGGATGAGGAAGATGGGAGGAACAAAAAAGCCCCCCAATCTCTAGGTGGGATGGGGGAACCAGATGCTCCATTATTAGGCTATGGTATCAGGAATTCTGGAGCAGGGCAACTGATTGATTCCTTATGAAGGAGAGCAGTCAGCAGGCAAGATACAGCCTCAAGGATAAGTTTGTCAACAAACCAGGGTTTTTTCACCTCTAGAGCTTTTAAATCTTCCCCTTGGGTTAAAGTCAAGATGCTCAGTCAAGTCAGTCAATTTATTAAGTGCCTACTATGTGCCAAGCACTGTGCTAAGCCCTGGGGATACAAAAAGAGGCAAAAGACAGCCCTTGCCCCTAAGGAGCTTACAATCTAATAGAGGAGATAACAAGTAAACAAATTTGTACATACAAGCTTTGCACAGAATAAATAGGAAATAATTAACAGAGGGAAGACAGTGGAATTAAGAGGGTTTGAGAAGGGCTCCTCAATTTTAATTGAGATTTAAAGGAAGCCGGGGTGGGAGTGGGAGAGTGTTCCAGGTAAGGGAGACAGCCAAAGAGAATTCCTGGAGCTAAGAGCTGGAGGTTCTTATTGGTGGGTCAAACAGGACATGCCAAGGAGTAAGATGTGAGAAAGGTAGGAAGGAGCTGGACTGTGAAGGGCCTTGAATGCCAAACAGAACATCCATTTGATCCTAGAGGCAATAGGGAGCCACTGGAATTGATTGAGTAGGGCCAATCAGTCCTTGCCTTTTTGGAGCCTAGAGCCTGAAGTTAAGAGAGAGAGAGAGAAACTTGGAGTCTGATACTTGGACAGAGAGAACTCTGGAATCTGAGGCACAGACTGAGAGAGGCTCTGGTGTCTGAGTCTCTGACAGAAAACAACCCAAGGTCCAAAGCTCAGACAGAGATAGTACTGAAGACTGAGGTTGGATAATGAGAGGTCAGACTCTCAGGTTCTGACAGAGGCCTGGAGTCTGAGGCTATAATAAAGCTAGGTCTTTTGACAGAGGTTCAGAAAGATAGAGGACTGGAGTCTAAGGCATGAAATCCAGCCTTGTTCCCGACCCTCAAGCCCCAGCCCTGTGCAGTTGTCAAAGGGGTTGGATAAGTTCAGAGAACTGCCTTCAGAAATGGTATCTTGCTGGTTATGTGCATGTGTGTGGTTGGGGGCAGGAATGGGGTCACAGGGAAGCCATACACATGCCTCTGTCTTCACATAATGCCAAGTCATTGTTCAGGTGAAGTAATTCTCTGTCCAGAGTCTGCCAAATTCAATGAATTTTTGAGACAACAAAAAAAGAGTAAAATCTTGTATTTCCCATGAATGATGAATGGCATTATTAAGCTGTAAAGTTCGAGGGTGGTTTTGGGAAGAGCCTACAATTTCTTCCCCAGGAATTTATAGAAGCCTGTCCCCACAGTACAAGACTAGTCTCACAGGTTGCATCAGAAATTGGAGAGATATACAGATAAAGTTGGGTAAGCTTTTTTCAAAAAAATTATGTGACTGGCTTTGAACAAGCTATAATTTTTAAATTAGTATTTATAAATTAATAAGTTTATTATTTTATTATATATAATATATTGTATTAATTAATAATGAATTAAATTAATTTAAATAATTTAAATTAGTATACCTAGCTTTCTACAGTCCCTCCAACACTGAGTATTCTTATCTTTTGTCATCTCTGATTTAAGAATGACTTTAGGAACAAAATGTGCATTTCAATGTGCAAAGCACTGTGCTAGGTTCAGGAGACACACATAAAAGATTTTGTGTGCTCAATCTCATTCTAATTGGGGAAGGGTCAGTGGCAGAGCCAATGGGGTGACCCACTGGTCCTTAGGGTACATTGGCCAGGGAAATGGGGATGCTTAGGGGTCTCCTTTGACTACTTATCTATAGGGAAAAAATTCTTGGTCTTGTGGATTGATGTTAAGTCAATCCACACACACATACATATATATACATATGACTGTTAGATATATAGATTTAATTGTTTTTAAATTGTTAGTGATTACCTACTTAATTATTGTGCCCATGTGATCGGCTTGTTCAGAAGGCATCTCTCCATGTAGAAGATGCTGTGTAGGTGGCTGGCCTTAAGGAGAATTGTGATATGACTGTGGAGCACATGTGAATATTTGGTGACAAGTTCCAGTTGGCTAACCACATGGTTGAGAGGAACTTTTTTCAATTAACTATGTGACCAGAACTTTCCCTGTGTTCCAAAAGGCCTGTCACCTTTGTCTCCTCTTTGCAATTGAGAAGAGATGGTTCCCCCCACCTACCTACCCCAACCCCCCAAGGCTTCATGGAGAAGGCATAGAAGCTTGGCTCTAGGAAATATGGCCAGAGCACACCTAGTTATATCTGTTTATTGTGAACAATATGAGATGTCTTTTTCAGGAGGTTAGATCTATTGATCATTGTCTCACCTCAAACAATACTGTTCTGATGGACATTGTCTTTCTATTCACCCTCTCTATCCTTATAGGGGTCAGACATCTGAAATTTTATGCCCATATGATTTGGTGTTAGCTAAAAAAAATTATGCTGTGTTTCCTTAGTGAAAATTCACTCATCAAGTTACCCAGGCAAATCCTCTTGCAAAACTGCTAGAAAAATTGTCCATACCTATTGCCTCTATTTCTCTCACGTTTTGCTCACTTCTCAACCCCTTGTAATCTATCTTTTGACTTCACCACCAAGGAGCAGTTGCTATCTCCAAAGTTACCAAATGACCTCTTAGATGACCAATTTAATGGTCTTTTCCCAATCTTTATTCTCATAATTCTCATAATTTCTCCTTTATGGGTTGCTATGAACCTGATGCCTTGTGATTCTTATCCTACCTGTCTAATACTCTTTCTTAGTCTCCTTTGCTGGATTATCATTCATATTACACTCTCTGACTATGGATGGTCCCCAAAGTTCTGTTTCAATCCCTCTTTTCCCTAAATTTTATCTTGCCCCATGGGTTCACTGATCATCTCTATGCAGATGACTCCCAGATAACTGTAGATATATCCCTTGTCTTTCTCCTGTGCCCCAGGTCAATATCACCTGTAAAATAAGATCTGGCTGCCCCAGTGGAGGCAAGATTCCTAGCTCTTCTGCACTTACTCCAGCAAAACCCTGAAATGCTCACCAGACCAAATGATGATGAAGAATCCCAATAGAGACACTCTAATAAGTGACTTCTTCCATGCCAGAGCTGCCCAAAAAGTCAGTCAGCAGTCCAGGGGCCATCAGCATAACCAGGCCAGCTAAGCAAACCAGCCTGTAGCCTGACAATGCAGCCAGAGAAGGACCAGAGATCCTTGTAAACTCTAGGGTTCTCTGTCTGGAGGCAGCAAGACTACAAGATTCCCCAGAGAAAGTCTCAGGGTGGTTACAAAGCGTGAAAGCTCCAGGAACAACAATAGCTGCTGGGGGGGGGGGGGTTAGTAGGTTTGATAATATTAAGAGGGAAGATAATACCAGAAAGGAAGTATTACAAGCAAAACAAAGTTCCTCATCCTCAATGAGGGTTGATTAAAAGGATAAAAAAGAAAAGCAAAGAACTAGAATCTAAGGAGGTGCCTATCAAATGGGAATGAATGGTTAAACAAATTGTGGTATATTGATAATCATTTCAGATCATTTGAACTCCAATAAAGGCCAAAGCCTGAACTAATCAACCAGACATGCTTTACTTTGCTTTAAAAATGCCCTTTTCTATGTCAACAGCTTTAAAGCCAGATGAAGCTGATCAGGAGCATTATTCCTGTTTGTAACCACTAAAGGACAGGATGTGTAGGACCAGACTTTGTCTTGAATCATGGGACTTCTATAATCTCGGTATCCTATGGATATATGCTATATAGGGGAAACATAGATATCCTGGGATCATAATTTCCAATTGACATTTTGTCAAGTGTCTTGTTTTATTGTATTTACAGTTTATTCAACCAAGAAACTTCCTTTCTTATGATATGGTTAAACACATATGGAGACCATAAATCTGAGGGACACAGGCATCCTGAATTGGGATTGTTCTAAAATGTATTTAAGCCTGCTCATTCTTCTATCAGTCAGTCAGAAGTTTTCTTCTGGCTCCATGATCGTGCATCTGCTAGCTTTAAGGGAATAAAACAATATGAATTTACATATCACCTAGCCTGTCTGCCTCTTTTAACCAAACTTTCAGGTCAATAGGTATGGTGCCAGTGACTTCAGATGGAACTAACAGAGTAGGAGAAACAGCAACCCACTCCAACAACGCTAGAGATTCAGGTGCTTCAGGATCCATTTTTCCCCCTGGAGTCTTAACCTTGATGGTGTTGATTAAGTTCTCCGGACCCCCACTAGTTTGGTTGAAGTCCAAAATTCCTGTTAAGCTAGTTCTGGGTTTGGGGACCAAGTCGCATTAAATCACTCTATATGAATTAGATCCCTCAAGGATTAATTTAGGAAAATTAGTTATGGCTCAATCAGAAAATAAAATAAAATAATCCAGCTAAGACCATCTCAAAAAACAAAAATGAAAAAATCTGGCTAACAAGACCACCACCTCTTATATGTATCAGTCTGATGACCACAAGTATTGCCAGCACTAGTGTCAGTTAACTAAAGATAGTCCCAAATTATTTTGGCCACAATAGAGCTCTTTTGACCTATCAAAGTTGCTTTGTCTCAAAACCAAATTAAGTTTAAAATTCAACAAAACATCTCATCAGGAGTGAGAATGTTTTCATTGTTGGTTTGCTGAGATGGTGGAGCAAGAAAAAAAGGCAGAAGTCTCTTCCCTTAAGACTCACAGAGCTATTTCAGCATCACCCCTGATACTAATTCCCTCCACTCCATCCTCCCGTCTTTTCCAACAACCCCAGCCTATCTTTCTCTTCCAACCTCCACTCCTCCTCTACCCTATTCTTTGCTTTCTCCCTCCCTCCCTTAAGGATTTTCCTCAGTTTATAGCTGAGTTTGCCTCCTAGCTTGCCCAGACATTTAGCAACAAAGGCTAAGGAGGGCCTTGAAGCAAAAAGGGAGCTTCAAACAAATCCCATCCCAAACCCACACCCCACTCCTAATGTAGTAAGGGACTGCAAGCCTGGTATTTGTCACTATTGTAGAAGACCAGGTCATCGAAAATCTGAATGTAGGACCTGTCTCAAGGTTATGGAAAGTCAGAAACACCAGGGACCACAAAGGCTCATCCCCAATAACCTTAGAGGTGCTTCAAGCAAAGGTTGCAGGATCCAATCCACCCCTACCCTATCATGTCTTAAATCCTTGCAAATTGCCCAACCCCCTTCCTCAGAATATTAATAGCCAATTTTGTGATGGGGATTTTTAACAAGCTTCTAATTCCCCCTCTCCCTGTCATTAATTGTGAGCTCTATTTGTATTTGTCCTTTCAATTTGTCTGTCAGTGTATGTCTCTGTGTCTGTATGCTGTAAATGAGTCTATTACCTTGTAAGATGTAAAATGCAAGCAGTTAGAGGCTTCTAAGGGCTGCAGCTAGAAAAGCAAACAAACAAACCTGTAAGATTCTTTTCCTTGTAGTTACTAATCTGGCCAATAGGAACTGCAGTGAAAAGTTTGATGCAGCTACAAACAGCATAGCAGATTCTGGAGGTTTTAAGATGAATCATTAAGAAGTTTAGAAACTGATCATTTTGGGATTTCTGGAAAAAACTCCTGAGACTGGGGATAATTCCAGGAGCTCACCTGTGTTAAAACACCTCCTCCCAATTCTGATTTCTCAACATTCCCCACTCCCTCCACAGATCAGATTAAAAGAAGAGAATGCAGGAGAATTGTAGGGAAAATTTAAATCACCCCTCCCCACCTGGCAGCAATCATAGACTGGCAGTAACCCTAACTGTCCTGTGCCACTGGGCAGCCCACCCTTCTGGGCAAAGTTTGGAAATGCCACTTGGTCCTATACATTCCACCCACCCTGCCCCCAGCAGGTGCAAACCAACCCAGGCTCAGTAAATTCTGCAGTTGTGGGTGAAGAGAGAGGTAGGTGGATCCAGCTTTTGGCGAGCATTCCCTAAACCCTGTCTCCAAGAATTATCACCACTGGGAAGCCAGTCTCTTCTCCAGGTAAATTCCACACTTCTCTGTTCCAGTTGCAAAATGTATCAACTTTTGGCAAGTTATTTTATATCTGCTTGTCCTGTTTCCTTATTTGTAAAGGGAAAATAATTATGGTTGTTGTTATGGAATCAAAATGATATAATGATTGTAAAATGATTAACACAATGACTTGGGGTGGCCAGGTGGCGCAGTGAATAGAGCACCGACCCTGAAGTCAGAAGGATGTGAGTTCAAATCCCGCCTCAGACACTTGACACAAAAACTAGCTGTGCGACTTTGGGCAAGTCACTTAACCCCAATTGCCCTCCAAAAAAAAAACACAACGACTGGCATATGTTAGATATATTATTATCTCTCTAATTTAATGTAACTGTTCCATACCTGCTAACTTTGATGTAGTTTTTAAATACAAAAGTAATATGATCAGTAATTTCTATATGTGATTATTTGGAAATACAATTGATATTTGAAGTTTATTGTTTGAGTTATTATTGTATTTTTAAACAGTCTTGTATTTCTAAAGTTTTCTTATATTATAAAATCTGAGAGACCATTGTGAGGTAGAAATGGTGTTAAAGCAACTTTTAATCTGGATTTTGTTACATATGAATTGGGTCTTTTATTTATTTATTTGTTTTGGAAGGGGGAAGGCAAGACAATTGGGGTTAAGTGACTCACCCAAGGCTGGATTTGAACTCAGGTCCTCCTGACTCCAAGGCTGATGCTCTAGTCACTGCACCACCTAGCTGCCCCTGAATTGGGCTTTTTAAAAGAATGTGATAAAAATTTGATAATTTGAAACTGTTATGTTTGGGTATAAATAAGTAATAATAATAATACTGCTGATATTTACTTTGATAGCTGATTTTCCATTTGAAATCTTGGCTATTATGAAAATATATATGGTGGTTTAAAGTTATAGTTTCCACATATTAATGATGAGATGAATGATTCTTTATGCAAGGTAATTTAGAAGTGCATTCACCTAAATTGATAATGGGTTATTTCAAGTTTTAAATACATAGCAATGTCCAGGACATTGTTACATTTCTAAATTGTGTAATGTGTTAAAACAGTTTTATCAGCTATATTGTTGAAAAAGCAATTCCTCCTATACTTCAGATGATTAGATTAAGAATTTCACAAAATTTAGGAAAGAATTAATGAGCTAGGATAAAACTTTCAAGTTTCGTCTGTATTTAAGAGGAAGTTTCACCTAAGGTTCTTATAAACTGTGCAAGTTTCTTAGTATAGAATTCCTATTGAGAAAATTAGAATCCTTGGAGGAAAAAAACAGGGGTGTGATTTTAAACACGGGAGTGTTCAAACAGGGGTGTTTCATTTAAGGATTTATTTATGTATGTTAATCTGGTGGTTTGTAAACTACCACATTCACTATCTGTGTGAGGTTCCAGAATGAAATTAATTTCTAGATATATATTTAAGGACAAAGGAAAGAAAAGATACTGAGTAAATTTTTAAAGGCCTGGTAAACTTTGTTATTGTGATAAGGCTAATTTATTTTTTTTTTCTTTTTGGAGGGCAGTTGGG
Source organism: Pseudocheirus occidentalis (assembly GCA_028646575.1). Classification (NCBI taxonomy): domain Eukaryota; kingdom Metazoa; phylum Chordata; class Mammalia; order Diprotodontia; family Pseudocheiridae; genus Pseudocheirus; species Pseudocheirus occidentalis. Next base: position 62,259,986 of record CM053602.1, on the reverse strand, counting down.
GTTAAGTGACTTGCCCAAGGTCACACGGCTAGTTTTTTGTGTTAAATGTCTGAGGTCGGATTTGAACTCAGGTACTCCTGACTCCAGGGCCAGGGCTCTATTCACTGTACCACCTAGCCGCCCCACTAAGGCTAATTTAATTGGATATGTTCGACTTATAAAAACTAAATCTCCTTTCCATTACAAACACCTTTTTAACTAAGGAATTTTGTGATATCTAGGAATTCTGTAACAAGTAGGAATTTAATTTATTATAATACTTTGGGAATTTACGTTACTTAAGGACATTGTACATCAACTTAATTTTAATGAATTCCATTGTTTAAAGGTTTATTTTTGCTTTAAGGAGGAAGAGAGAGATACCTATCATTTGAAAACTTTCCAACTAATTTTCTTCATAGAAGTTTAGTGATTATTCCTCTTAACATCAGGATGAATTTTAAACTTTTTTTTAAAGGGGAAATATTTTTAGAAGAAATGTTTTGAAAAATCTTGTGTGGTTTTTAGAAGGCCTACTAAATTCTCAAGATGATTTATTGCTAAATTAATGTGATGAGCTATAAAACAGAGGTCTTGCTGTTTGACATGAATTTGTAGTCATTCCATGGCCTAAACAAGAGTTAAATTAGTGTTTGAACTTGTCATATGTATAAGCTTCAAATCCTAAAGTTTCTCATTATTTCAGACTGAGTATAATTAGAGAAGGATAAACATGCTTGAGAAACAAGGACATCAATCCATCAATCTGTGAAGTTAAAGTTAGGAACCTTTTGTCTGTTTAAGGAATGGAATTCCAGTACAGACAGCTAAGTTAGTGAAGAGTTATAACTTATGAGCTCTTTTGTGTTATCTTAATGGGAAATTTAATATTATTTTTAATCTGGCATTAGAACATGTGCAGAAATTTATGCAAACTGCTTAAGACTTACCTTCAGATGTTCCCATTATTTAAAGAAATTCTGAAAGCGGTAGTATTTTTCTGTGACCAATCTTACTGTTACCAATGTGTGATTAAATTCTCATTATCTGGGATATGTGATCCTTGAGAGCCAAACTCACCTGAAGCCTTGATTATTGGAACTTGAGATTCAAGACTATGGGACTATGGTTTACTATTGTTTTGAGCTTTGATTACAGGGATAGTTGTCCAAGTCGTCATGAAGTCAACAGTAGAAAATAGCATGTGTTGCAGGCTGAGAACTGCTAAAGGTGGATGTCTATGCCTGGGAAGAGTTTTGAGGACAACCTTGAACATGACCTAGGTAGGATCTTCCTGACTCTATTTCCCAATTGTGCTATTTCCTTTCTGAAAAGGAAAATCCTTGGCCTGATTAATCCTGAGCCCTGCTTTTAACATCTAGTTACCACATGATTTGCTATCAGATATGACTCATGCCTGGAATCAAACAGAGCTAGGGAGGTTCTTTCCTTCTGTTAAGATACATGACATTGTATCTCTTTTTGTTTTATAGAAAATTTCTATAACCAAGAAGTTCTGTAAGTACAATACCAAATCTATTAAATAATAGTTGGATACTGGAATATCTCTGAGTCACCATAATAGGATGCAAGAATGAATAGCTTACAATTGTAACCTATATTCATGGTCAAATAAATATAATATAAACATAACATCCTTCAAAGGAGGAAATAATGAGACCAACTAATAAGACAAAGATGTAATGTGATAAATGTCTAATTAAAAAGGATAACAAATTTTGAGAAAACCAACAGGAGCAGACTGATTCCTCTAAGAAATATATATAGACATATATGATTGGCTTCCAAAATTTTTCTATCATGAAAATTCAAGCTTTAAGCATGTTTTTGCAATAAGATCTCAAATTTGGATTTTTTGAACAAAAATTACATAAGATAGTGGTAAAAGTAAGTGAAATTATTTTTTCCTTTATTAAAGTATCTGTCTGATAATTTTAAAAGGCAGATGAGCTCATTTTATGGTTAAATCTTGACATTTTAAAGGATTCTTATACTAGGTACATGATTTAGATACAGACAGAAACAGCAAATGAAGATAAACTAAAATTCTCTGAAGTTTCAAAAATGGAGAACTAAATTTAAGTGATTGTACTAATTTATTCCAAGTCAGAACTATCTGGGAACTTCGAAATATGAAACAGAGAAGCAGAACTCTCTTTTTGAACTGTCCTAAGAATAAAACCTATTGTCCAAGAAAGGACATCTAGGGACCAGATAACTACATGAGAGGTGTCTGGGATTCAAAAGGTGCTGCTTGAATGGACATTGGGAACAGGTTATTGGGATACAAGCATACTTAATGTCAGTTAACATTGGTAATAATGACTGCATTGATTTGTATGGTTCATGTTTAACTTTTCTTGGTTATCTTGGTGACGTAAATCTCTTTTCTCAAAACTAGTCTATTGTGAGTCATCTAAGTAGTTTAATCTGCACCTGGCTTAATGTAATTATGCAATTTTGTGAATTATGAGAAAAAATTTATTGTACTGTGTGGCTAGGAAACCAAACCATTTCTATATGCCTTTAGACAAGGACCTATGTTGTGCTGTTTCCTCTCAATTATCAAATCATATGTTTTCTGAGAGCCCCCGTCAGGTGTGTCTGACTATTCCCATAGCAGCCAGCTTGTGGATATGGACTCCTGGATTCATCTGTCACATCTAAAGATTGACCCTGCTCCTGAGTGGACATCTGAGCCCAAGGAGACTTTGTCTTCTGGTTTCAAAGGGACATGAAAAAGGCGACATCAAACATAGACAGCTTTTCCCAAAAGTCTGGACCAGGTTTGCATGAAGAACAGCTCCCTCCTCACCTGAGCTTCTTACATGGCCAAGACTGGTTACCCATATTTTGGGGAGTTTTTGCTTATTTTACTTGGTTGCTCTATATCCCCGTTATGTTCCTCACTCTCTCTGCCTTGATCCCCTTGCAGCCTGCTCCTCTTGCTTGTTTGCAGTTGCCCTGTAGTGGCTGCCCATCTCTGGGGATGTCTAAACACAGGGAAAGAGCAACCGTTTCTCCCATCTCCCCACTCACCCCAGGAGGCAAACTCCATCTGACAAAAAATTTTACCTTCTCCTTAGTGCCTCCTACTTCAGAAAGCCATTGAAGAAAACCCAAATTCACCTAGATTTGAATAGTTCTTAGTTCTTAGAGCCCTGTCTTTTTTTCAAAGGCAGCCTGAGCCCCTCCTGCTGCTTTCTGCTATTTAACAAATCACTCCTCTGGTTCCCTATAGGGAACCTTGACCCAGCCTCATGTAACTACACAATGCGGGTTCATCCTGGTGGGCTATCCTTGCTCTCATCCTATTAGGGGTTCAACTAGGGTTGACTTTGACCAACAATTGTTCCACCACCTTGGTAAACAAAATAATGCTGTCCATAGTTGTTTTCCCTTGGTCTCTGGGGCCCACTCCAGTCACAGAGATTAGTGCATCTCCCTGGTCAACAAGCGGAGGATTGAGCTTCCCTTCCCACCCCCTGAGGAAGAGTGAGGTTTTTTCTATACCTTCTTTGTTCTATAGGCATCTTTGGTTTGCCTTTCACACTTTGTCAATTGTCTTGTCTTATTGTATTTACAACTTATTCAACCAAGAAACTTCCTTTCTCATGGTATGTTTAAACACATATGGAAACCATAAATCTGAGGGACACAGGCATCCTGAATTGGGATTGTTCTAAAATGTATTTAAGCCTGGTCATTCTTCTATCAGTCAGTCAGAAGTTTTCTTCTGGCTCCATGATCATGTATCTGCTAGCTTTAAGGGAATAAAACAATATGAATATACCTAGCCTGTCTGCCTCTTTTAACCAAACTTTCAGGTCAACAATACGAATATAATAGACTATTACTGTGCCATGATAAATAATGAAAGAGACAATTGCGGATAATCCTAGGTACTAAGAACTGATGCAAAGCAAGGGGAGCAGAAGGAGGACAACAATTTCTACAAGAACAACAACAATATACAGAAAAACAACTTGGAAATACTTAAAAGTTCCAATCAATGCAATGGCCAGATATGGCTCCCAAAGACCCACTTGGATCTTCTCTTACTTCCTGACAAAGGGATGATACAGTCAATGTGCAAAAGGAGTTATTCGTTTTTTGGATTTGTCTTCTATGAGGACTCATTTTGTTTAACTATGGCTATTTGTTACAAAGGTTTTTTCTTTCTTTTTTCTTGGTTTTTTAAAAGGGTGTAGAGATAGGGAGTGGAGGTAGGGGAAGGGAATTTGGAAGAAAGCATGAGTTTTGAAAGTAGTGTCTGAAATTTATTGTATACTTTTTAAAATGCCATATGAAATGGAGATTTGCAATTTCATATGTAATTATGACTTCCAACTAAGTATGGGACATTTTGCATACTGCTGGCCTGCAGACATTTCGGTGATTTCTAACCAGTGATGAGGCTGCTGAGGTGACACTGAATATGGGGTAGCAGAGTTGATTCCAGAGCTTCTTGGGAGAGGCATAAGTGATTCCTCTTAATCTAAAATCCTATGATCAACAACTCTCTTCTGGACATTTCTAATTCTGTCCTGTGTAGGTATTCTCAAACTCAACATGTGCCCAGGTGGGACAAACCAGCCAAGGCGAAGCAAAAAATCACTCTGAGGGAGAGACATAGCCATCAGGGAAGGAAGAAATCATGGGCCCACCTTCCTCATAACCACCAGCAACAAATGTTGAGTTGCTGCTAACAGTCAGATTGGCATAGGAGCCTTCAAGTTTTCCAGTTCATGGAGAGAACATAACTATGCTTCCAAAGACCCAGGTCTGAAACCTAAAAGTCATTCCAGACTCCTCACTCGTGCACACCATTTATCAAACTAGTCATTATGTCTTATTGGTTCTATCTCCACATCTTACAACTTTCTTTTAACTCAGCCAACATCCTAGTTCAGGCCCTTATCCCTTCTTACCTGGGCTGTTGCAATATCACACACACACACACACACACACACACACACACACACATCCACACACCAAACTTGACCCAGTCATGGCCACAAAAAACCCTTAACATTAGCCCTATTCTGAGTCCTGAATAACAATTGTCCAGCCATGACAACAGCCCTAGCAGGAGTATATTTTCCTCCCTTTGTTGCGGCAGCTCAGCTCATTGCCTGCTTTCCATCTCTTCCACCGACCTATATTACCAGCCCTCTCAGTTGCCTGGGGTAATTGGGTGTGCAAAGGCCTGTATCAGCTGGCAGCTTTGGGGCCTGATACCTACAGACATGGTGGACCATACACACAATGTGCATTCTCATTTACACAGATTGCTCTGTGTGCTGCTGGAGATGGACTGGCAAGGGCAGAGGGAATTCAAAGCAGAAGTTTCTCTTTCCATCCTTTGCTTTGGATGGGCAATTATTGCCAACTGTTCACAGAAACTGGTAGCCAGACCATAGTATGATTGTGGCTTTGGAACTGGAAGGCACCTTGGAGATCATAGTCTTGAACAAATTATTTCACATCTTTAGGCCTCAGTTTCTTCATCTGCAAAATGAGGTGACTGGACTAGATGGCCTATGAGTCTCTTCCATTTCTGTATCTATCCTATATTTTAATAAACCACACAAGAACAAAAGGAGAGCCAGGAGGCACAAAGAGAGAAGAGAAACAGAGAGAGAAGGGGACAGAGAGGAAGGGTAGAGAGAGACACAGAGAGTAGAAGGGCAAGTATAGACAGGATGGGCCATCTAGAGAGGAGAGGGACCCAGAGAGACATGAGGGGCAGAGTGAAAGGACGGGTACACATGGAGATGGGAGGATACAGAGCAAAGGGAGAAACAAAGAGAGACAAATAAAGCAGGAGTGGGCACACTGAGAGAGGAGCATCACAAGAAGAAATGGGGAACACATAGAGATGGGGGAGAAGGACATACAGAGAGACATGGGAATGACTAAAATAGGGGCACCTAGAGAAGAAAAAGGGCACAGAGTAAGGGTAGGGACACATACTTGTGAGAGGATCTGGGTGGTACAGTGGATAGGGGGCCAGGCCTAGAATCAGGAAGACCTGAGTTGAAATCTGGCCTCAGACACTTACTAGCTGTGTGACCCTGCATAAGTCACTTAACCTCTGCTACCTCCCAGGGTTATTGTGATAATTCAATGAGATCATATTTGTAAAGCACAGTGCCTAGAATGTTGTTCTGACTCTTTGTGACCCCAAGGACCTTATCACACCAATACTGTCCATGGGTTTTGCTTTTTTGTTTTACAAAGATATTGTAGTGCTTTGCCATTTCTTTCTCCAGTGGATTAAAGCAAATAGGGTCAAGTGATTTGTCTAGGGCCACACAGTTAGCAAGTGTCTGAGGCTGGATTTGAATTTAGGTCTTCCTGATTCCAGGCCCAGTGCTCTATCCATTGAGCCATCTAGTTGCTTTCACCAGGCATATAGTAAACACTATATAAATGCTAGCTACTTTTATTATAGAAAAATGGGAAAGACATGATGAGGATATGAACATAGAGGAACATAGGGGACATACTGAACAGAGAGAGGAATAGAGATGAATGGACACAATGAGAGAAGAGAAAGAGAGAGAAATTGGGGGTACACAGAGAGGGAAGTGAACACACAGAGAGAGGAGAGTGGATACACGTGGTGACATGGATAGGGTAGGAGGACAAGCAGAAAAGTATGGGACAGAGAGAGGGACAGGGGCACATAGAAAATTGTAGGAAAAAGAGCCTGAGGTGGTCACATTGAGAAAGGAGAGGGACCAGCAGCCTCCATCCTAGAGAACCACTGGCTTGCCTGGCAAGCAGAGTACAGTGTCTTAAACCCCTGCCATAGTGTACAGGCCTGTGCCAGTCCTTTAGCCCCAAGCCCACACACATCCAGACCTTGTCCCAGAAACAAAAACATCGAGACTGCATCATCCTGGGACTTGCCAGGTGGTTGCAGAGATCTCCTGTGACAAAGAGCAGATGACAATAGGAAATTCATGGCATGTGAAGCTGCAGTATGGGCTGGTATCTAGTTGCTTTCTGCAATCTGCATCCATTGCCTAGCTATAGAAACCAGACCATGTTCCAGCTTCCCATGCCATGAATTTCCTTTCATTTGTCCTGGTCAGTGTCTTGCATGTCAGCTGAGCACCATCTGGTGAACAATAAGATACTTTACTCACTAGGAATTGAAATCCTCTGCCCTGTAGTGGCCAGAGCATATCTTAGCCCCCAGCTGACGAAGTAAGTCATGAAATATCTGGCACCCTGTAAAGTTCTCTTCTGTGGATGTGGAGGGAGCCAGGACTCCTGATTGGCTGAGTCCAGAGTTTCCTGAGCCAAGACTCCACATAAACTAAGGCAGGCACTTGGAACGACATTCAGGAGAAACAGTCTGGAGAAACCAGCAAAACGTTTGAATGCTCTCGCCCTGACAGCAGAAGTGTTGGGGAGCCAGCCTCGACCATGTCCTTCCATTCCCAGGGCCTCCACCCCTAAAGACTGCTTAAAACAGACTCCCCTTAGTGAGGCCATTATAGCTCTACTTGGAACAGTTTTATTACCTCATCCTCTGCCAAAGAGTTAATCTCCTCTTCTCTGGTCCAATCTGGTTTCCTTTTACAACTTAACTTGATAAAGAGGTTTAGTAGGCATAGGTTTTTGTGTGCCCAGCATGCACAGCTCCCAGGAGGGAGCTAAGATAGCACTAGGTCATACAAGTGGTATACTCTCCCCTTGAGAGATAGGGGCAGCTGGGTGGTGCAGTGAATCGAGCACCAACCCTGGAGTCAGGAGGACCTGAGTTCAAATTTGACCTCAGACACCTGACACTTAACTAGCTATGTGACCTTGGGCAAGTCATTTAACCCCAATTGCCTTGCCTTCCCTCTCCAAAAAAAATAAAAGAGACGTAGCTGGGAAAGGACCTTTTTTCCCTAAACCTAGCATACCCCTGGACTACTGATGAGAGATAGAATTCTAGCCTAATAACTCTCTTAAGAGACAGGAAAGTGGAGCAGAGGTCACCCATGAGAGACACCTATGCAAAGATGGAACGAAGTCTTGCCTGTTCCTCTCCCTCTAGGCTCTGCAGGGCCAGTACAGCTTCCTCCAATTCTCCATGAAGACTGAAATTGCAGTCTCCCTTGGAGATAGGATGAGCCCGACCTCTCTATGCCACACACGGATCAGCCATCTTTCTATTAGACAGCTACCACCCATACATACTCTATTTACTTTTTCAGAGAGATATTTTGATAGTCTGATAAAGCTGCCCGACTCTTACAGGCTCACCTGGACTTCTGCCTCCCCTTTGGGTGAGGGGAGGGAGCATCTCCCCTTCTCATGCACGGCCAACCCACCTCAGTCTTGAATCTTAGATGGTTTCCTTTAACTGGCCATGAGGTTTATTGCCATCTCAGATCATACACCTGTTTCTATGTCCTGAAGGGACCTCAGATACCATTAGTCTGATGAAGTTAGTCACCTCATATAGATGAAGACAATGAGACCCAGACAAGACATGCCCAAGGTCACAGAAAGGACCGCTAACATAGAGCTCAAAGGGACCTTCTCATTTTATAGATGAGGAAACTGAGGCCCAGGGAGAACAAGTCTTTTGCCCACTGTCACATAGTTATGGGATTTGCATATGAGTCTTTTTGACTCTGAGTAGTGATTTTTTTCCCCACTCCTCCAAATAGCTGCTGCCGTTGGTCCTTCGTTCTTAAAGAGGACCAATGACTTCAGGAGGGTGATGCCTTGACTTGCAAGTGAATTGGATTTAAGTGAGGCAGGGTTGTGAAAAGTCACCAGCCTCACTCTCTCCTCCAGAGTCATCAGCATCTAGTGGCAAAGCGTAGGTCAGGAGTACTGGCAATGGCCCAAGATGCAGTGGGAGATCTTGGTCTTTTTAAGCTAAGATCTTTCCCAGGTCTGTTTGTCTGAGGCAACACCCATTCAGTGATTAAAGGCTAGGTAAGAACTGAGACAAAAAATGGCCTAGTTTGCCCTCCCAAACAAACCAGTCTGGGAGAGGAAGACCCTCAGAGTTTCTGGCCAGAACAGAAACAATTGCTATTTACACTCACTCTGGAAGATTCATAATCAGTAGAGGGTGTAGGATCTGTTCTGGCCGGCAGATGGTGCAGGGTCACATTTCCTAACAATGGACGTATTTCTCACTGCTCACCAGATGGTGCCCAGATTCCATATAAGCCATGTAGCTTGCTCCCCACCCCCATACACCATGCCCATGTTCCTCTTATATATACCGATGTCTCCTCCCTCTTTCTATCTCAAACTCAGGATAGGATGTGAAATGTACTCAGAAATCACAAAACACAAATGGAAAATATCTGTTAGAAGTTTTTTTTAAAGAGCTCAAAGAGGTCTATTTAAGAGTTGGCATAGCCAACTCCATTTTCTTCTGTATTTACAGGGGTTTATTTGTTTGGTCTTTGCTATGAGGTATCTCAGCACATGCTGCAGGAACAGCTTCAAGCAAAACATCTCAATAGTTTCTTTCCCCCTATTGTTTTACAACTAGAAAAGAAAAAGGTGGCCCCTTCTCTGGAGGCTAGGAGGTACTTAGCACATCCTGATGGACTCAGTGGTTGGACTTCCTGTATCTGGCTGGGCTCAGAGTCCACATTCTTTCCTTTGGGACAAGAGACAAGTAGCCCCTTTGGTTGTACCAACCAACTACCTTTACCCGCTTGGGTTCTACCTGTTTTGCAAGAATTCTTCTCTTTGGTCACTTATCTCTGACTTCCAGTAGCTTTAGAGGGGAAAACACATGTACAGGGACACATACACCTACATATACACAAACATGCATGTATGTCATCTGCTGTCTAAGACCTACTGATGATGTGGGCCACATTCTTGAATGAATGAACCACAGGCTACTTGTCTGTCTGTAGCCTGGGCTGGCTTATTTTGGGGCAATCTCAAGGAGTCTGATAATTCTCCCAACAATTTGTGAATAGGAAGGGCCTGCTGGCTCAGATTCTTTCAGATTGTCATCTCCAAGAGCATCCCCATAACTGCATACCAAAGGGGAGCTCACCAATCCAGAACCCTCTAGAGAAGAGGAACTGGGAAGCCTGAGAAAGGTACAGTCCAACACCTTTGTGCTCCAAGTCAAGATTTGCACTTTGTGTATTTTGGTTCTATATTGTCTGTCTCATCTCTTGCATCTGAGAAAACTTCATGTCTCAATGAGTAGCCTTCCTCTATTTCTGAGTGAATACGTAGGCTACTATTAGGATATTTTTCCATACCTAGGTTCTCTTCATCTAATTTTTTGCAAGCAAATAAGCAAGAGATATGTCTGTCTGATTGCCAGCCTGTCATTTGTGATTACTGTATTGTCTTGACCACCTTTCCTGGCTAAATTTTCTGCTCAGTTACAAAGCTGACATGAATAATTAGTCAGCATGATACCTATTACTAATGATATAAAGCTGACATAAATCTCAATTCCAACTTGAATAGTTAGTCTTCATTAGGAGATCCTCTGTAGATCTGCCCTTTAGGAAGATCAACTTGGCGACTGAATGGAGGATGGACTGGAGTGGGGAGAGACTTGGGGCAGGCAGACCCTCCAGCAGGCAATTGCCATAATCCAAGCAGGAGGTGATAAGGGCCTGCACCAGGGGGGTGGCAGTGTCAGAGAGAAGAAAGCATATTTGAGAGATGCTGCAAAGATGAATTGACAGACCTTGGCAAGACTTTCGATATGGGAAGTGAGAAATAGTGAGGAATCCAGGTTGTTTCTGAGGTTGTGAGCCTAGTAATTCTTTCTCTGCATGTGGATAGTATTTTCCATCATGAGTCTTTTGGAATTGTCTTGGATCATTGTATTGCTGAGAAGAGCTAAGTCTATCTATCATAGTTAATCATCTCACAACGTTTCTGTTGCAGTGCACAATGTTCTCCTGTGTATAATGCTCACTTCATTCAGCATCAGTTCATGTAAGTCTTTTCAGGTTTTTCTGAAGTCTGACTGCTCATCATTTCTTATAGAACAATAATATTCCATCGAATTTATATACTACAACTTGTTCGGCCTATTCCCCAATTGATGGGCATCCCCACAATTTCCAGTTCTTTGTCACCACAAAAAGACCTGCTATAAATATTTTTGTACACATGAGTCCTTTTCCCTTTTTTATGATCTCTTTGAGATACAGACCTAGTATTGGTCTTGCTTGGTATGCACAGTTTTATAGTCCTTTAGTAATAGTTTTTAATTGCTCTCCAAAATGGCTGGATCAGTTCACAACTCCATTAACAATGCATTAGTGTTCCAATTTTCCCACATCTCCAAGATTTATCATTTTCCTTTTCTGCCATATTAGCCAACTTGATAAGTGTGAGGTGGTACCTCAAAGTTGTTTTAATTTGCATTTCTCTAATCAATAGTGATTTAGAGCATTTTTTCATATGATCATAAGTAGCTTTGATTTCTTCCTCTGAAAACTACCTATTCATAGTCTTTGACCATTTATCAATTGAGAAATGACTTGTATTCTTATGAATCTGACTTAGTTATCTATATTTTTGTGACATGAGGCCTTTATCAGAAACACTGGCTATAAAAATTGTTTCCCAGCTTTCTGCTTTCCTTCTAATATTGGTTACATTGGTTTTGTTTGTGCAGAACCTTTTTAATCTAACATAATCAAGATTATCCATTTTGCATTTCATAATGTTATCTATCTTTTGTTTGTTCATAAATTCTTCCCTTCTCCTTAGATCCCACACATAAACTATTCCTTGCTCTCCTAATTTGCTTATGGTATTATCCCTTATGTCCAAATCATGTGTGGGGTGTTTTTTCTATTCCTAATCTAGGTATTTTCTATTTTTGTAAGCATTCATCTATTTCTTCTAAATTGTTACCAAATGATTGGGCAAAATGGTTAGCATAGGGAGACAGACAGAGAGTTCTGTGGACAGTGGGGATGGAGTATGGCCAAGAACAGGACCCACAGAACATTCCAACACCAAGAACTGGGCCCAATGGTAAGGGTCCTCAATCCATACAATCACCCCAATTTCATGCAGGGCATGGGAACAGGGGCCAACTGGCAGCTTTGTTACCCATTACCCAGTTCTGGGTCACAGATCTGGGGCAGACTAAGTGGTATTCCAGGATAAGGAATGTTCATGGGACCTAGCCCATGTTCCAAACAAGGAAGAGGTACAAAAGTAAGCAGCAGAAGGGTGGCTCATACCCCAAGGAACACAGCAGGTTCTCAGTTCCAGTTTATAGTCCAGTCTGAAGTGTATAAAGGAATAACCAGGTCAAAAATCCCAAAACAAAGGGAAGCCTTAAGTTCTGTCACCCTGAATCAATAGAACTTGCCCGCCAACTGACAGGAGCTAAGTCTAACAGCATCTACTGCAACTCACCCAAAGCCTAAGCTCAGATGGGGGTTGGGGGGAAGGGGCAGAGATCAGACTTTATCCTAGATCAGATCCCTTTGGGAATACTGAAAGTTTGCAGGTCCCCAGCCTGAGCAGTCCTTGGGAGCCTGGAATAACACAACATTCAATACACCATGAAAGCAGCAATAAGACCAGCTTAGATCTTCCCTCCAGAAATGCACAATTGTGTAGAACCTAGTTCTAACATTAAGTATGAGGTCATGAAGTAGACTGGAAGAATGAGCAAACAAAAAAAGAACTCCACCATGAAAAGCCATTATGGTTAAAGGACATTCAGGACACAGACCTGGAAGAAGAGAATGACTCCCAAAGACATACAAGCAACGATTTAGAAGAAAGCACAGCTTAGGTACAAATTCAACTAGAATTTATGGAAGAGATGAAACAAGAGCTTTTAAATGAGTCTTTTAAAAAGTTCAATGAAATAAGAGTGCTAGAGGTAAAAATCGGAAAAGAAATTAGAATTATGGAAGAAAGAGAAAGGGAATTAACTCTTGGCACAAAAGACACAAAATTTAGCCAAACAACAAGACTGGCTGAAAATTAGATATATTTGTATATGAACAGTATATAGTACTCATTCCCCTGGTCTTAGGTTCCTAGAAGGCCAACTGTGCTCCATGTGCTGCTCCCTAGGCTTCTCTAGCACCCTTAAGGGGTTTGGAATATCTAGGCTCTCTGTCAACGGCTCCAGCCCCCACCAATAGTGTGCCATCAATTGTAGGGGATAGACCCTCTACATTCCAGTGCTATTTAGCCAATAACAGTAAGATTATCTCTTTTTTTGCTTTTTTGGAGTGGGGAAAGCAGGGAAATTGGGGTTTAAGTGACTTGCCCAAGGTCACACCATAAGTGTTAAATGTCTGAGGCTGGATTTGAACTCAGGTCCTCTTGACTCGAGGGCTAGTGCTCTATTCACTGCACCACCTCGCTGCCCCCAAGATTATTTTTATACAGGAATATTGAATTCAGAAGTAATAATCACAGATATATAGACTTACTGCCCTGAAACATAGGAGACATCATCCCGTCCATGCTCCCCACTCCACCCCACCTCACCCAATGCACACACACAACTTATGCTGATACACCATCCTGTCCACAATCCTGGTTCTGAGGATACTACAGCTCAAACTCCCAAGTCCACTGAGGAACACCAATGACATCTAAGACTGAGAAGGACAAAACACCACAGAACAGAGACCCCAGACCCATCTCCTGGAGTCAAGGTAGAAAAAAGGGGGGGGAAGCAGAAGGCATTCCTTGAGTCCTCCCGGGTTCAGTTGATGGTGCCCATGCCATGTATGAACTATGATCTTCCCCCTCCGGATACAGCACAAAGGAATGTGCAGGAAAGACTGGGAACTGAAAAGAGACTGACTGTCTCAGTCTTGCCAGTTTTAAAGACGCAGCTGTTGCACTTGGCCTCAGTCTGGCTACCCTGATCCCTTCTCCTCCCCCCATTCTGCTCTGGCCAGCCATCTTCTTCCTGTTTCTTCACAGACTGGTTGGCTGCAGGACCTCAAGGTTTCCCCTTGCATGAAAATTAAAATGTGTACTAGCCAATCCTGCTGTAAAACCCTGCTTACACAATCACCAACCATTAAGAGTGGGGGTGGAGGGAAGGGGGGGGGTTGCCTTTATATACCAGTGATTTCCCCTGGGTCAGCTCTGCTTGATTTGGGCAAGGCCCTGAGGAGCACGCGCTAAATAAATCCACTTCCAAAATTTGCACTTGGGGTCTCACTTGCTTCTTTTGGCACATTTTGGAGGACCCAGCAAGATTAAGTGGTATTCTATGTCATCTTGAAGATCCCCAAACAGGAGGAGCTCTTGGTCTAGTGAGGAGGTCATCTGGTCTTCCTGCTCCCTAGGTGAGGCAGCACATGAGATATCCCCAGGGGCCTAGGGCCCAAAAAGAGAAAGATTGCACCCACCTCATGACTCCAACCTGCCCCCCATTTGAACCTATGTGAATATCTGGTTTCTGGTTCCCTAGGGAGGTAAGTACAGTTGGTTTCCTAAATCTATCTGGTTCTGTTGGGAACTGAGGCCAGCCGCAACTGTCACACCAGTCCCCTTGGGCCAGGCCCAGAGATGTCAGGCTCACGCCAGCCTCTGTAACTGATCCTGGGTTGTCTGTCTGTGTCTGTCTTTGTGCCTTCTGTTCATTTCATTTTGCTGTATGTTTGTGTGTCTGTCTTGGAAAACAGGACGTTCTGATTCTGTGTCCATCTGTTTGTAAATTGTCCCTGTCTTATGTATGTCAGCATTGCCTTATGAGATTTTGTCTGGGGGTCATCCCCTGAAGCTGCCCCCTTCATAAAGGGTTGGAAATGGGGGAAGTAAAAAAAATCCAGCAGCCTTTCAAACAGCTGTGGTGTGAAAGGGTTTGAAAGATGCTCTCAGGCCGGGTAGGCAGGGCTGAGGAGGCCAGCTAGCCAGGTCTGGCAGAAAGAGGAATTTGTAAGTAAAATGCTGAAGGGAAGAAAGAAGGGTAGTAGTTGCTTCTTCAAGCCTCTGAAGGAGCTTTACTGAGAAATCAGTCACTCTCTTAAAGTTGGTTAAGAACAGATTTCTAGTAATTGGGTTTTGATACAAATTGGGAATTCAGAACGGGAATTCATTATGTATATAGGTCATGGTAAATCTTTCTGGTATATTGCAATTCAGTGGAAAGTTAGGCATAATGCAAAGACACATAATGCAAAGATAAATTCCTAAATGTTGTTAAAATCTGGAACTATATTGTCAAAAGAATAGAAGAGAAGGAATGGGACACTCTGACCCAAGTGTTGTAATATTTTTTGAAATATTGTAGTTTGGGAAATCTGTAAAATTCATTTCCTTATAGTTCCTGGTCTGGCCAGCCTGAAATTATAATGAAAGTTAAATATACCTAAAACATTTGAGTAGATTCTGTTAAAGCCTTGGAGTTTTTCTATTAACTTCTCTCATCCCAGATCACATTAGGAAAAGAGAGTTTCACCCTTCCCCCATACCTGCAAACACCTTCCTGGCAAAAGGAAGGAGGGGGAAGAGACATTAGCTACCATGAGGGCCCAGCTGGTAATGGCCCTGAGCCCCTGCCACCAAAAGCCTGGAAGTGCCTCCCATGAGGTAAGAAGGCAGCAGTCATCTGCACTGGGTAAGACAGTCCATCCTTCTAGCAATAGTAGTATATGATCTGGAAACACAACAATGTCATCTGAAGCTTCTTGTTTGTGCCATAGCTAAACCAATTTGGCTATAGCTTATGAAAATTATAAGATGGTTGGTTATGTTTTAATGCTAAAACCTAAAGTTGGTAATTGATTACTCTGTGTGTGTGTGTGTGTGTTGTATTGGAAAGGAGGATTCTTCTGCCCATTCATAGAAGTCCTCAGGGCTTGTCAAAAGCACCACCCATAGTGGCTCTATCCTGTGGGGTGGAAAAGGCAGTCCCTTTTCAGGCATCCCTCTCCATCCTCCCTAATTTTATAAACTTGCCAAAGAGCTTGTTTTGGTTATGGAGCTCCTAAACAAGGAACTTGGCATGCTGAGAATTTGCAAATGTATAGAAATGATCTCTAATGATTGGGTTTTGCATGAGGACAAGTTTAAATTTTGAAATGTGAGTCCTGGTAAAATTTTTGATTAATGAACCTTGCCATCTAAGGTAGAAGCTCTTGGGACTGTAATAGATTTTATTTTGAGTTGTCTGATGGATCATAGAAACCCATCAATAGTCAATAGTACATTTTATCTAATCAAATCCTTGCTTTCCTTTTATGGCAAATTTCTTCAATCAAAGCAAGTGGTAGTGAAAGATATGTGAGCACAACGCACATATGTGAAATTTGCTGTTTTCAATCTGAATGTATAGTTATTCCATACCCCAAACGACTGGGTAAATTACTAAATCCCTGGAATAGAACATTCTTTCTGAATAATATGGGAATAATTAAACAAAGGGAAAAGGAATTTGTGAAGCAAAGGTGCAAACACAATGTTGAATTATTATCCCATAAACTAAGGCAGGGATACATCTGAGCTACTATAATGAAGTATGTGTTTTACACACACTTTTATAAAATTTTTATACACTTTATATAAAATTTTATAAAACACACAGTTTTATAAAATCTGGGCTATTCAGCCTCAGATTTTATATTTTTATATTAAAGAACTTGGTAAATGGTATTTAGTCTAGTCATCTACCTGCCACTAGTTATGTGTCGGTATGGAACAAGGTCCTTAAATGTTTCAAAATGATGTTATAATAATTGAGTATTGGTACAACTGATAGAAGGACCTAGTTGTTATTCTATTAAATACTGAGACTAAATCAGAAATGTCTTCTGAATGAGAAAAAGAATTTCTTAAAGGGGATAAATTATTGAATACTTTTGAACTAATGGAAAAGGCAACTTCATTCAAAGTTTGTAAACATTGTGGAAATAATACCTGTTTATACTATCTGTTCTATGGTACAAACATGTTTTATTATAAGCAACTTATTGGTAAAAACTGTTTTGGAATTAATTACTTATGAAACTCCCAAGTCTTTTATGATAACTGGAGTAGAAGTCAGTCTCTTATAAGTAAATTTATTTGTATAACTATTGAACTCAAGGATAGAAAACCTCTACCTGAAAAGCACTGATAGAGTTGAAAGTTTCTACCTGAAAAATGTTGTTACTTAATATTTACATGTATAGAGTTAGATCCTCAATAGCATTTGATGTAACAAGATCAGATAATCCTACATGTCAAAAGTAAATAATAACATCATGAAACTCTTGGTATCTTTCTTCGTTTTCTTCTATTCTATATTTGAGCCCTGCATATTAACTTGTCTGTCAGATTTGTGTCTCCTAGACTATCAGCTGTCCACCTGAGATGGTCGTGCAACAAGGATCCTTTCTCCAACTTGTCAAATCCCACATTAACTCTATCAAGTCACTTATTGTCAGGATCCCTGCTATTGGCCCCTTGATCACTATGATAATGTGGTCCCCACTGTGTCAAGGGTTTGACACTGCCCATAAAAAGTGGGGAATGTTGCACTTGGCCTCAGTCTGGCTCCCCTCATCCTTTCTCCTCCCCCCATTCTGCCCTAGCCAGCCATCTTCTTCCTGTTTCTTCATGGAAGTAGACTAGTTGGCTGCAGGGCCTCAAGGTTTCCCCATGCATGAAAATTAAAATGTGTACTAGCCAATCCTGCTGTAAAGCCCTGCTTATGCAATCACTGACCATTAAGAGTGTGGGCAGAGGGGGAGTGGGGTTGCCTTTATATACCAGTTATTTCCCCTTGGTCAGGTCTGCTTGATTTGGGCAAGGTAAGATGAGTCCCCGAACAGCACGCACTAAATAAAATCCACTTCCAAAATTTGCACTTGGGGTCTCTCACGTTTCTTTCGGCACAACACAGCCTTTCTGCCTATGCAGCCAAAAGAGGATTCACCTAACTGCATGGTAGGGGATGCAGAGAGCTTCCATTTTAGGGAAACTAGGAACTCTTGAAAGGTAAAGACCCATTACATTAGATTGGATAAACTAGAAGCCAATGACTCTAGGAGACAATATTAGTAAAATTTAGTATTTTTAGTAAATTTAGTAAATTTTAGTAAATTACTAAATTTTTAGTAAAATTAGTAAAACAAAGTCAAAAGACTGGGGAAAAAATATGAGAATATCTAAAATATCTCATAGCAACTGACCTAGAAAACAGATCAAGGAGAAGAAATTTAAGAACAATCAAATTATCTGAACCCCATGACCAAAAAAAAGCCTAAATATCCTATTTCAAGAAATCTTTTAAAAAAATTTCCCAGATGTCTTACAACCAAAGAGCAAAGAAGAAATAGAGTCTACAACTACCTCCTGAAAGAAACTCCTAAAAGAAAACTTCCAACAGTACCATAGCCAAAATCCAGAACAGTTAGGTCAAAGAAAAAATACTGCAAGCACCTAGAAAGAAATCATTCAAGTACCAAAGAGCTACAGTCAGAATCACAAAAGATTTAGTAGTCACAAGTATAAAGGAGCAGAGAGCTTAGAATATGATATTCTAGAATGTGAAGGATATGGATTTATAGCTAATAACAACCTACCTAGCAAAACTGAGTATAATCCTACCAAGAAAAAAATGATTTTTAACGAAATAGAAGGCTTTCAAGAATTACTGGTGAAAAGACCAGAGAACTGAGTAGAAACTAAGAAGTCCAAACCCTCTCTCTCTCTCTCTCTCTCTCTCTCTCTCTCTCTCTCTCTCTCTCTCTCTCTCTCTCTTTCTCTCTCTCTCTCCCTACTCACTGTCTTGGTATCCTCTCTGTCTCTTCTCTCTCTCTTCTTTCTGTCTCTCCTCTCTGTCTGTCTCATGCACACACACACACACACACACACACACACACACACACACGCCCACACAAACAGAAGCTCCTCTAGGGAGTGTTTTGCTCTGTGCAAATGCAAGCAGCTACTGTTTCTGCCACGGTGTGGGAAGGTACTTGGGGCCTAAGCTCTGGAGGAACATGTGCAGAAACAGAGAGAGGAGAGGGAGAGGAGAGACAGAGATAGAAAGAGTACAGAGACAGATAGAGAAGAAGCTGTCTCTTTTTTAAATGGACATCTCCCACCTTGTTGTGAAGTATATTTGTACATATACCACCTCTTCAATAGAGCTTGTACAGGAGCATTGAAAATTCCAAAACATTTTCTCTTGGGGAAAAATAAACAACAAGAAATAGAGCCCAAGTCCAAAATTCAATCCCTCCTTGCTGGTTCAAAGGGATGTGAAATTCTGAGGAAATCCCTTGATGGAATTTGGAGGAGGGTTAAATCACCAGACTAGAAGGCCAAGGGCCAACACAACTGAGCCCATGCCCACAAAGTGACTAAACTGTACAGATATCCTTGGACTCAGTGATACCACTACTAGATCTATATACCCAAAGAGATCAAAGGAAAAAGAAAAGGACAGATATGTACAAAAATATTGATAGTAATTCTTTTTGCAGTGACAAAGAACTGG
Organism: Pseudocheirus occidentalis; assembly: GCA_028646575.1. Taxonomy (NCBI): domain Eukaryota; kingdom Metazoa; phylum Chordata; class Mammalia; order Diprotodontia; family Pseudocheiridae; genus Pseudocheirus; species Pseudocheirus occidentalis. The sequence goes on along the minus strand of CM053602.1, from coordinate 62,240,539 downwards.
AAACAAAGAGGGGCCCCACCAATAGGGTAATGGCTACACAAATTATGGCATAGTAACATAACAGCATACTATTGTACCATAAGATATAAAAGAGATGATTTCAGAGAAACTTAGGAAGGCTACTTTGAACTGATACAGAGTGTAGTGAGCAGAACCAGGAAACTTATACCATAACAACAATAAGGAAAAGAAAAATAATTTTGAAATACTTAAGAACTCTGAGCAAGGTAATGACTATCCATGATTTCAGAGGACCAGGGATAAAGCCCACAACATATCTCCTGACAGAGGTACGTCCTACAATATTGTACATTAGGACTGCAGGTACTGGGAAGGTGTTCATTGCTTTGAATATATTCTTCCTATTGAGCTTTGACTTCAAGATGCCCATAGTGAGGAAGGTTATAGAGAGGAATCAGTTGTGTACTCCCAACCCATTCAATGATGTTTCAGGATATAACAGAGTTGATGAGATACGACGGTGTAGAGTTGGTCAGTGTTAAGAACTGTTTCAATTTCTTTGTCCTTTTAATAAGTCTAAAGAGAATTTTTAGGTAAGATGGGGGGCTATGTGACCTCTGCTTATCTCAGTTTCCTCATTTGTAAAACAGAGATGATGACATCACCTATCTCCCAGGACCTGTGCTATAGATATGCTAGCTAACAAAACAAGACAGTCTCAAAGATTTTCAACTTGAATGTTTCAGATCTATTTTTGCTACCCATTGCTAGCAGGGGGAGTGCATCTGCACAAGTCCTATTTCAGCATAACCCAGGCCAGTCTATTTTTGGGTCTCCAGCTCTGAGTGGTCTGGGTATGTAAGCTTTGGCCCCTCAGCTCTCTCAGCCTCATCCACTCCATACTCCAAAGGCTAGCAGAACTTGTCTGGTGGTCATATTGGCATCAGCCTTCTGGACAGGGTATTAAACATGATTCTACAGAAACAGGTTTACCAGGGTACTATTATTTACAGATGGGGGGAGCAAATTTTCACTACAACAGAGGAGAAATCTAAAGAAAGAAACATAATTTCTTAATGTTACTGAGCATCCCTTAGGCAACATATGCAACAGAGTGATAGGCAACTGCCAAAATGGACAGAAGTAAACAAGGGGTTATTGGGGGATTTCCAGAGGGAATATGGGGGAAGGGCTTCAGACTAGAGCTCTTCTTGGCTTCCCACGAATTGTCCTGGAGTGGTAAGGCTAGAAAACAAAGGAAGAGAGTCAGGAAGGAGGGCAACGAGGGAGTGAGGAACCAAAATGGAGATGAGGAGCTAGAGGTAATGGTGACTTTTGCCATTGCAATCCCCATGGCAACTTTGTCACTGCCATTGCAATTGGCTGAAATTCTAGGGACCCACTGCCTACAGAAATTCACAACGGGTCTACTATAAATTTGTGTTGTGTAAATCACAACTAGGTGACATTTCCCTAATTGATTCACTGTCCTACTCTCCACAGAGGTTCTTCCAAACCTTCTCATCCCTCCTCAAGCCTCCTCCCTCCTTCCTCTCTCTCCAAGCTCTCACCTGGGAACCTTAACTTCATAATTCACTAAAAAACTTGAGGCTATTTGCAGACTCCCTCTTCTCCCCTCCTCCTCAGCTCCCGTTACTCAGATACTTTCCACTACTATCTTCTCATTGATTCCTGTCTCACCCTTCTCCTTGCCAAAGGTGGCACTCCCTACCCACACAAGTCCCATTGCAGTGTCTTTTCCATCAATCCCTTGTCCTCTCTCCTCTCACTTACCCTCAATCTCTCCCTGTCCCTAGCTGCTTCCCAACTGCTGACATACATGCCCATATTTCCTCCATCCTTAAAACAAAATCCAAAACCATGAAGACCCTTCTCACTTGATACTTATATCCCTGCTGTCATGGGCTGTCTCTCTTCCCGTTTACTGCTAAACTCCTTGAGAAGGCTGTGGACAATAGGTGCCATTACTTCCCCTTCTCTCACTCACTTCTTCACCTCCTACAAATCCAGCTTCTGATCTTATCATCCAACCCAAGCCGCTCTCTCCAAAGTGACCACGATTTGCCAATCTAATGGTCTTTTCTCAGTTCTTAGTCTTCTTGCTCTGCAATTTTTGACATTGTTGATCCCCTCTTCTCCTTGAAATATTCTTCCCTGTAGGTTTTTTTTCTATTTTTCCCTCTTGAGGTTTTCATAACTTTTCCTTCCAGTCTCAGCCTCCCTTGCTGGGCCTTCATCCAGATTACACCTCCTCATTGGTCAGTATCCCCCAAGGCTCTTATCTATTCTATTTCGCTTCTCTGTCTCTTCATCACCAAAGGAGTCAATGATCATCTCTATAAAGATGTTTCTCAGATCTATTTACCTAGCTTAATCTCTATTCTGTCTTCCAGTCTCATCTTCAATTGCTGTTCAGGCATCTCAAACAGGATCTTAAATTCAACATGTCCAAAACCGAATCCATCTTTTTCCCAAATCATCCCCCAACACACACATACCTTCTAAATTTCCCCATTGCTGTCAAGGGCCTTACCATCCTCCCAGTCACCCAGGCTCATAGCCTAGGCATCACCATCCGTATCACACACTCTCTCACCCCATCTAATCTCTAGTCAAGTCCAATCAATTCAACCTTCATAATATTTACTGAATATGCCCCACTTCTCTTCCCTGACACTGTCACCCTCCTGGTGCAGGCCCTTATTACCTCACACCTGAAATATTGCCATAGCTGCCTCAAGTCTCTGCATTCTAGTCCACCCTCTCACAGCTATCAAAACCATCTTTCTCAAGTACACATCTGACATTTAACTCCCCAATTCAATAAACTCCAGTGCCTCCCTCTTATCTCAAAGATCAAACATAAAATGGTCTGGTTGACTTTTAAAGTTCTTCAGAACCTGGCTTCTGGGTGGCTAGGGGTGGGGAAGGAAGAGACCTTCCACTTGTCTGGAGTCAGAGGGAAGAGCAAGGATGGAGCAGTGGCAGAGAAGGGCCACATTGGTTCTGCAGGTACACTATGAGAAGAGGAGCTAAACTGATGGAAATCCCAAGAGGAGATCTGCTCTTACTTCAACTCCCCTCCTGTCTCTCTCCTGGCCTGTCTATCAGCAGCCACTATGATGGAATCTGTTGCTTTGGTTACTTCAGATCCAAAGAGACCAAGGATTACAAGGTAGATGTAAAGGTAAAACTAGGCAGAGCTCAACTTCACCCTAAGTAGGTGTTGGGAATTTTCCTAACTGGAGTCATTGTGACTGAAGTCAGGACTTTTCATTGAAAATAAATCCTCTAAGGGCAGCTAGGTGGCACAGTGAATAGAGTATCAGCCCTGGAGTCAGGAAGACCTGAGTTCAAATCTGATCTCAGACACTGGACACTTAACTAGCTGAGTAACCTTGGGCAAGTCACTTAATCCCAAATTGCCTTGCCTTCCTCCCTCAAAAAAAAAAAACAAGAAAAAGAAAATGGCAAGCAGTCTAATAATGTGAACAGTGTTCATTGAGTTTTTGTGTATAACCTGCTAGATGGCCCTAATCAACTTGGCCTGGGAGTCATGCCTACAGAACTGCAATGAGGAAAAGAAGGCTTGTATCTTAGAGGACACTGATCAATGAATCCATCAATAAACATTTACTAAGTGCTAATCACTGGGAATACAAAAAGAGGCAAAAGACAATCTTTGCCCTTAAGGGGCTCACAATTTAACAAAGGGGACAACATATAAACAAATATATACAAAGCAAGCTATATATGGGATAAAAAAGAAATAATTAAAAAAGGGAAGGCACTAGAATTAAGAGAGGTTGAGAAGGGCTTCCTATAGAAGATGGGATTTTAGTTGGGACTTCAAGGAAACCAAGGAAGGTCAGTAGTTGGAGCAAAGGAGGGAGAGCATTCCAGGCATGAGCACTGGCCAGAGAGAATGCCCAAAGCTGAAAAGGAGTGTCTCGTTTATCGAAGAGCCGGAAGGTCAGTCTTACTGGATGGAAGAGTGTGTGTCAGGGAATAAGCTGTGAGAAGACTAGAAATGTAGGATGGAGCTAGGCAACGAAAGGGCTTTGAATACCAAACAGCATTTTGTATTTGATCCTGGAGGTGATAGGAAGCCATTGTAACTTAATAAGTGTGTGTGGGGGTGGGGATACATGATCAGACTTGTATTTTAGGAAAATCACTTTGGTGGGCTAGATGTAAGATTGATTGGGGTAAGTATAGATGAGGTAGGAAGCTCTACCAGCAGACTATTGCAATTATCCAGGCATGAGATGATGAGGGACTGAGGGAAGGGGAAGGGGATTGGGAGGGGTGGCAGTGCCACAGAGAGAGGACATATTCAAGAAATGCTGTAGACCTGAGTTGGATAGGCTTGGATATGGGGCAAAGGGGAAAGTGAGGGGAGTGAAAAATAGTAAGAAGTGCAGAATGACTCCTAGGTTTCAAGCCTGAGAGATTGGGAGTGGGAAGATGGTATTGCCCTTGGCAGTATTAGAGAAAGTAGGAGGTTGGGAGGGTTTAGAGGGAGAGATAATGAGTTCTGTTTAGGACATGTTGAGTTTAATATGTCTCCTGGACATATAGCTCAAGATGTCTGAAAGGAAGTTGGAAATGCATGATTGTAAGTCATGAGAGAGGCTAGGGCAGGATAGGTAGATGGGAGAATCATCAGTGTAAAGATGGTCATTCAATCTGTAGGAGTTGATGAGATCACCAAGTGAAGTAGGATAGAGGGAGGAGAGAAGAGGGCCCAGGACAGAGCCCTGAAGGACACCTACAGTGAGAAGGAATGATCTGCGGAGGATCCAACAAAGGAGACAGAGAAGGAGAGGTCAGAGAGGCAGGAGGAGAACCAGGAGACAGGGGTGTCCATAGGACCTAGAGAGGAGTGTCTGGGAGGGGAGAGTGCCAAAGGTTGTAGAGCGATCAAGAAGAATGAGGACTGAGAAAAGGTCATTGACTTTGGCAAATAAGAGATCACTGGTGATGTCAGGATCCCCATGCCAAGATCATCCCTCTCTATTATTAGGAGACATCCTGTTCTCCAGAGCTAAGACCCAGCAAAACAAGCTGCTCCCTCACCCTCTGGATAATCACTATTGCAGCTACATCACAAAAGTGATGGTCCCTGGGCCCAGACATGAAGCCCTGTTGTGAAGAGACTTTCTGTTCTGTCACTAGGCAACCTTGCCCCACTGCTATTATACTTCACCACGGTAGCTACACCACACTGATTCTTTGTCTAGATGAAAATATATAAATCAAGGCTTAGCCTTACTGGCTCCCATTTCCTGCTAGAGGAGACCCCAACACATGTGCCTAGTTTCCCTCCCCCAGTGGAATAAAGAAAGCTTTTTGCTTACAACTGATGTGAGCACTTTGGTATTTTTGGAGTTAACAGAGGTTGCAAAACCTCTGTGATTCTTTGGTCATTTGTTACCAGAGTTGACAGTGACTTTGGAGAGAGTAGTTTTAATGGGTTGACAATGTTAAAAGCTGTGTTGTAAGGGGTTAAGAAGAGAGCAGGGAAGCTAGGTGGAGCAGTAGATAGAGCCCTGGGCCTGGAGTCAAGAAAACCTGAGTTCAAAGCAAGCCTCAGACACTTACTAGCTGTGTGACCTTGGGCAAGTCACTTTACCATGTTTCCCTCAGTTTCCTCATCTGTAAAATAAGCTAGAGAAGGAAATGGTAAACCACTCCAGTAGTAGTGCCAAGAAAACTCCAAATAGAGTCACAAAGGGCTGGGAATAACTAAAATGAGTGAACAACAACAAGAAGGGAGTGAGAAGAGGGAAAGTGAAGGCAACAATCATAGATGGCCTTTCCAAGGAATTTAGCCCCAAAAGGTAGAAGAAATATAGTACAATTAGTTATTAGGGGTGTAAGGAACAAGCGAAGACTTCTTTTCAGGATGGTGGAGACATGGGCAGTTTTATAGGCAGGAGAGTTTGAAAATAAGTGAAAAAGACATGGATCACATAAGCAACAAAATGGTGGATTAGACATTTTCTCTGATCCCCATGACCTCTCAAACCTCTCCAAAACAGAAATGACATGCCAAAGACAAAGCAAGTTCAGCTCTCTCCATGGC
>CM053602.1:62212067-62233969 GCA_028646575.1 Pseudocheirus occidentalis | reverse complement strand
GAAGGAGTTTGCAGATCCTATACATGATTGTATGCCACCATGGGGGGGTCGGGTGGGGGATGGGGAAGAAGGGGAGAAAAATCTATAACTGAAGTGACTATGGAACAGAATCTTGTAACCTAAAAGTAAACAAACAAGTCAAAAAAAAAAAACGAAAAAAAAAGGAGACTGAAGCAATGCGTGCTGTCATTCTTTTCAATGTTTTGTTTTTGTTTCTCTTTTCTCATTGTTCACTCCATTGCTATAACACCTATTCAACCAGACTATTGTACAATGTGATAGAGTTTGCAGATCCTATACACGATTGTATGCCACCATGGAGGGGCTGGGGAGGATGGGGATAAAAATCTGAAGCTCAAGTGACTCTGGAACTGAATACTGTAAACTAAAAGTAAACAAACAAGTAATAAATTCTTTTTTAAAAAAAAGATCATAATACAGGAAATAATGGAATAGAATGGCCCACAGATTATGAATATATAAAATGAAATCCCAATTGAAAGAAGTCACCGTTTACCTCCAAAAATAAAGAAGAAAATCCAAAGCTGCGAACTCTAAGACACCCAGTAGTTCAATTTAACAGTTCAATTCAGAAACAAGTTATACAAGCTATCAGGAGAAAAATCTTCAAATCCAAAGGAGAGGACAGCAAAATAAGACAAGAACAACTAGAAAAAGGAGAAGGAATGAATGCTGTGTTCCAAAGAACACTGGAGCTCAAGATGCAGCCAAGGGCAACCTATCAGGCGAACCTGAGGTTTGCCAACAGAACATTCAATTTAAAAAAAGAGTCTGACACATTTTTTAAATTTTTTTTATTTTTATTTTTTATGTTTTGCAGGGGGAAGGCAAGACAATTGGGGTTAAGTGACTTTCCCAAGGTCACACGGCTAATAAGTATTAAGTGTCTGAGGTCAGATTTGAACTCAGGTCCTCCTGACTCTAGGGGCAGTGCTCTATTTACTGCACCACCTAGCTGCCCCCTGAGACATTTTTAGAAAGTCAGACCTGAAGAGATTCTTTGTTTCTCAAGCAGCCCCCAAAACAGAAATGCAGGAGGAGTGAATAAATGCCACAGCCAAGGATAGCAACAGCAACAGCAGAGTGATGACAGAAAGACCAGTGAAAGCCTTCTTTCTAAATGGTCACAAGAAGACGAGTGAAGGTGGAAATCTGGAAGAGGTCACAGTAAAGAGGAAGAGGATGGTATTATGGATAGAGCCTAGGGACACCCTAACTACATGTAAATGCTTCTTTTGTGGGACTCCATTACCATGTAGGAGAGTACACAAAAACAGAGGGAGGGAAACAGTGGAATAGAGAGAAGAGAGTGATATACCAGGGTTAAATTAAGGCCAGCAATGAGGGAAAGGTGACCTCTATGGTGTTTGAAAGGGACTGAAGAATAAGGGAAAGGAAGGAGGCCACACTTTGGAGGGGGGAAGAGTTCCACTGATGAATGCTCCTATCGGTGAAGGGAGATGAGAACCTTATACTGGATGAGACCTAGGGAACTTGGTGCCCGAGAAGTCTACCGGTCCTGGTAGAGGAGTAGTTGGGAACCCCCAGAGGCAATGCCAGTTAGAGTGAATCTTAGAGGAGTGGGAGAGCATGAACACATGGAGGAGATCTCCAGACAAAGGTAGAAAGGGGGAAAAAAAGTCAATAGGTGAGGGTCTAGAATGATCAGTGGTGGACAGACCCTACCATGGGCTAATGTCCTCTCTGACACCTGAAATAATTGCCACTGTTCTGAGAGGAGGGACAAGGGAAAAGAATAATCCACCGGTAAGCCCTACAAGGAAAGGGCAGCAAGTACCTACAGAGCCCAAATTGGATACCTTGGCAGCTTTGATTGCATGAAGAATAAAAAGGAAAAAGGGAGACCAGGTGACTATAGGGGTCAAGAATCAGAGCATGAGGATTGAGAGTAAACAAAAAGAGAAGATGGATAACGAAAAAAATGAGAGAAAGCCCTTTTGGAAATGAAATTTTACAAACTATTGAACAAGACTAGCTCAAAGGGAGGGGAGGAAGGGGGAAAAGGGGGAATCTATTTGACTAAGAGGAAAAAGGGGTAGGAAAAATTATATAACCAGACAAAAGCAGGAGAAAAAAGGAACTAACAAAGAAAACCCCAAAGGGAAAGGGGTAGCAAAAATGAAGGAAAGATCAGGGAGGAAAGGAAGAAAGCCAAGTGGGAACAAGGATACTTAAAAAAATGAAAACAAAGTAACTAAATGAACATGATATTGTGTTTACAGCAGAAGAGGGAAGACAATCTTAAGTTGAAAAAGAAATTTAGAGACAGATGGAGGAAAATGTAAGCCTAACTCTTTTAACTTTAAATGTGAATGGCTTAAAGAACTAAATAAATCCAAAAAGAAGTGACAGATTGGATAAGAAAACAAAACCCAAGAATCCATTGCTTACAAGAAACATTTTTAAAAAAAATAAAGACATACACAAAATAAAACTGAAGGGATGAAAAAATTTTTGTTGTGCATCAAGTGAATCACAAAAAGCAGGAGTTGCTATCATGCTAGCAGATAAAACAAAAAAACATTCAAAAACTTAAAAGGGATGAACAAGGAGACTACATTTTGCTAAAAGGAACAATGGACAAGACAAACCAGTATCTATCTATCTATCTATCTATCTATCTATCTATCTATCTATCTATCTACCTATCTACCTATCTACACACACAGGCGCACACACACACACACACTCCAAATGCCTTGGCATCAATATTCATAAAGGAAATATTCTCTGTGCTATAAGAATACCTAGACAGTAAGTAATAAGACAGTGACTGGAGACTTCAATATCCCTGAGCAGTTCTGGGTAAGTCTAACAGAAGGGAAAATATGGAACACAACAAATTGCTGGAGAAATTAAAATGAAAAAACTCGAAGCATCTTCTAAATAAGACTGCAGAAAAGTAAAAAATTTCTCTGTACCGCAAGAAACTTTTTTTTGAAAAATTTAAACATTTGGATTTTTTTTTCAAGTTCCAATTTTTTCAAGTTCCAATATCTTCCTCCTTCCAGTACCTTCCCCACCCATTGAGAAGGCAAGCCATATCATACCCATTATATAATCACATAGAATTTTTACAAAAATTGACCATGTATTAGGGCACAGAAATATTACAAACAAATGAAAAAAGGCAGAAATAGTCAATACATGCTTTACTTAAATAAAAATAGAAATTGGTTCAAGAGCCACAAACAAAACATACAGAGCCAAATTATTTAACAGTAAAATCTTAAATGATGAGTAAGTCAAAGAACAAATCACAGAAACAACAATGGCAAAAGAAAATAACAATAAAACAACATTCCAAAATTTCTGGGATGCAACTAAAACAGTCCTTGGGGGAATCATACATTAACAATATAGAAAAACAGAATATTAATGAATTGAATATATATTTTTACACATATTAATATATTTTAAATTAGAAAATTAAGTTAGAAAATCAACAAATAAATGAATCTAAAAATCTAAAAATAAGTACAAAAGAGGAAGTATTAAAAATTAAAAGTGGGGTGGCTAGGTGGTGCTGTAGTGAATAGGGCACCAGCCCTAGAGTTGGAAGGACCTGAGTTCAAATTCGACCTCAGACACAGAACATTTACTCGCCATGTGACCTTGGGCAAGTCACTAAATCCCAATTGTCCTGCCTTCTCCCTTTCAAAAAAAATTAAAGGAAAAATAGATATGTAGGAAAACAAAAAAGCCATAGAAATGATCAATAAAACTAAAAACTGGTTCTCTGAAATGACTAATAAAATTAATAAACTCCTTAGCTAATCTGATAAAAAAAAAGAGAGCAGAAAATCAAATCAATAAAACAGCAAATGAGCAAGGTAAAATCACAGCAATACCAGAAGAAATAAAAAGAATAATCGGACCATATCACGCATAGTTATATGCTAACAAAACTGAGAAAATAGAAGAAATAAAGGAATACCTTCAAACGTGGGTGGGGGAAGTTTAAAGCACTCAAACTATCAGAAGACCAGATGAAGGTCTTAAATAGCCCATTATCAGAAAAGGAAATAGATCTAGTTGTAAAGGAACTACCAAAGGAGAAAAAAAAAAAAACTCCTGGTCCTGATGGATTTGCAGAATTCTATCAAACTTTTAAAGAAGAGATAGTACTCATACTTCACAAATCATTCTCAAATATTAAGATTCTTTCTCTACACATCTTAAATCCTACCCACTCCTAAAAAAGGACAAATGCAGCCCTAACACCTAAACCAGGGAAAAAGAAAACACAAAAATAAAACTCTGGGCCATCATTAATGAACATTGACTCCAAAATATTGAACAAAATCCTGTCAAATAGACTACAGTGATTTATCCAAGAAATCATTTATTATGACCAAGTAGGATTTATACTGGGGATGCAAAGATGGTTTTACATTAAGAAAAGAATCATCATTAATCATATTAAAAACCAAAACCACACGATCTTCTCAATAGATGCAGAAAAAGCTGTTGACAAAGTACAACACTCTTCTGTGCTAAAAGCCGTAAAAGGATAGGCATAGCGACCTTCCCCCCGCCCCTTTTTTAAACATTAAAAAGCATCTATCTAAAGCCAAAAGTAAGCATTATATGCAATGGGGATATGCAAGCACCTCTTCCACAAAATATGTGAGTGAAACAAGAATGGCCACTCTTCCAAGTGTTCTTTGATATAGTTCTAAAAATGCTAGCAATGTCAATAAGGCGAGAGAAAGGAATTAAAGAAATAAAGATAAGTAAGGGGGAGATAAAACTACATGATAGAATCATTTACTTGGAAAACCTAAGGGAAGGAGCAAAGATACTCATTGAGACAATTAGTAGCTTCAGCAAAGTTGTAGGCTACAAAAGAATTTCTCAGAAATCAACAGCAGTTTTATATAATAGTAACAAAACACAAGAAACAAGTTATTCTTCCTCTCTGAGCTTCAATTCCCTATCTGTAAAAATGAAGACAATAAATCAACACTAACTACCATTGCCTCAGCAAAAGGGAATTTCAATGGAGGACCTCTTCTTGGCCTCACCCACTGACTTCCCGGACCATAAAATGGTGACCCCTTAAACTCTGCTCCTCTATATGAATTGTCTCCCCCGTTACAGTTTAAAGACCTCAAGGACAGAAGCTGTTCCATTTTTCTGTTTGTAAGCTTAGCGCCTAGTAGGCATGTAATACGTGCTTTTCATTAAGCCATTTTATCAAGTCATTGCTGTGGGATTCTAGTGAGATGATGGGTGGAAAATACAGTAAAAATGTCAGCTATTTGTATTATATTCTATCTCTAAGCCTCCCCACCCTCACCTATTATGTTGTTTTCTCCCCAGCATTGGCACATAGTAGGCATTTAATAAACATTTGTTGGAAGAAAGTCTAAGAAAAACCATTTTTAAAAGACTTGAAAACTGATCAGTGCAGTGACCCATCCTGACTCCCCAGGTCTGCCCTGGCCATCCACTTCCTTCCAATAAGGTCATGGGTTCCATGTACAAAATGCATTAGGTATGCCCAGCCTCAGCCAGTGTGTAGCTTGGTCTCGCTACTCTATGTTTATAGGTCACAATGTTTTTGGTGTTGTTTTCCTTTTTTCTCAGTGTGGAGACAGTGATAGGTCTGTCAAATAAAAAGGAAAGAGGGTTATTGAATCCTTTTTAATGTACAAGTGAGAACAGAAGGAAAGTTAGAAGGAAACACCAACAGGCAGAACACCGTTCAAAGTTCCATGTTGAATTTACCATTCATTCAGAAGGACCATTCATTCAGAAGGATTTAAGATGTGTAGAGAAAGAATCTTAATATTTGAGAATGATTTGTGAAGTATGAGTACTATCTCATCTTACAGTTGAGGAAACTGAGGCAGGGGTGAAGTGACTTGTCCAGGATCACATAGCTAGGAAGTTAGTAGGGCCAGATTTTAATTCAAGTCTTTCTGACTTGAGGCAAAGTGCTCTATCTATTGTGGCCTATTGTGCCAGCTGTGATCTGTGGTATTTTGTGCCATTTTTTTCCTATTCTGTTTTTTTATGTGAAAATGTTTAGTGTTGTTATTTATGGTGATTTGGGAATGGGGGGGATGTTATTGGGTTTAAATTTTTTTTGATGTTTTAAAAGAAATTTCCTTGAAAAAAATTTAGAAATTTTAGCCTTTTAAAAAATACTGTGAACATAAACACAAAATACTTTTTATGCAAATAGAGTCAGATCTAAATAAGTGACATAGTATTTACTATTCATGGGTGGGTAAACCCAATGTAATTTTTTAAATGACAATTCTACCTAACCAGTCTATTTATTCAATGCCATCCCAATTAAATAACTAAAAAAGTATCTTACTGAGTTAAAAAAAAATAATAAAGTTCATTGGAAGAACAAAAGGTCAGGAATTTCAAAGAAATCAGGGAAAAAAGATATGAAGGAAGCAGATACAGCAGTATCAGATCTTAAACTATCAAATGAGAGCATTGTTGGAGTGCAAAATAAATCTTTTCAATTATTTCAAATTAAAATTTTCTAGTACAAATAAAACAAATGTAGACAAAAATAGAAGGAATGCAGAAAACTGGAGGAAAAAACTTTTCATAGATAATCTCTCAGACAGAACGGGATTGGATTGGAATATTGCTGTGGTGTAGAAAATGATAAGCTGATTGATTTAGAAAAACACAGAAAGACTTTGGACATATGAAGGAAGATGCTATGCACCTTCAAAGAAAGAGATAAATGAAAATATGCATTGTGTGGTCTTACATATATGTGTACGAGCATAAATGTGTATATATGTGTGTTTACAGATATCTATGTATATGGATGCGTGTGCATCCCCACTTAATTTAATGGGGGAGGTGGGGTGGAGAGAGGGGAAAAATAAAGTAAAAAGTACACAGCATAGAGCAAAAGAAAACCTACAGGAAAACAAAGAAAAGCTGGGCAGCTATGAAAAGTGCAATATTCATTATATAGCTTTTCATGAAATGGAAATTATGATCATCTGTATACATAGTAATTTTTTTCCTTTTCTCATTTTGTATATAAGTTTAAAATAAATTTTAAAAGTTACAAAAATAAAGTATATAAAAATTTATATTACATAAAACTATGTAAATAAACTAAAGAAAATCATATAAAAATTATGTAATAAAGAAAAAATAAAGAAAAGCTACCTATAAGCATATATATATATATATATATATACACTCATACACATATATGTAAGACCATACTTTGCATATTTTCATTTATCTCTTTCTCTGAAGGTGCATAGCATCTTCCTTCAAATGTCCAGGGCTTTCTGTGTTTTTCTAAATCAACCAACTCATCACTTTTTTTTTTTTTTGAGGCGGGAAGGCAAGGCAATTGGGGTTAAGTGACTTGCCCAAAGTCACACATCTAGTAAGTGTTAAGTGTCTGAGGTCAAATTTGAACTCAGATCCTTCTGACTCCAGAGTCAGTGCTCTATTCATTGCAGTGCCACCTAGTTGCCCCAAGCTCATCATTTCCTACACCACAGTAATATTTCAACCCAACACCAATCTATCTGAGAGATTATCTATGAAAGCTTTTCCCCCTAATTTTCTTGATTCCTTCTATTCTTGGCTACATTTGTTTTATTTATACCAGAAACTTTTAATTTAAACTAATTGAAATTATCCATTTTGCACTTCAACAATGCTTTCACCTTATAGTTTAAGGTCTGATACTACTTCCTTCCCTGGTATCTGCTTCCTTCCCTGATTTCTTTGAATTGGATGGTGAGGATGCTTTGATTGCAATGTACTCTATAAATATTACTTCATTCAATCCTCACAACAACTCTGGGAAATCTATTCTATTATGATCCTCATCTTACAGTTGAGGAAACTGAGGCAGGGGTGAAGTGACTTGTCCAGGATCACATAGCTAGGAAGTTAGTAGGGCCAGATTTTAATTCAAGTCTTTCTGACTTGAGGCAAAGTGCTCTATCTATTGTGCCTATTATGTGCCGGGCACTATATAAAGTTTGCTAAGCCAGAAATGAAGCTGTCCTTGCCCTCTGAGAGCTGACAGCCTATTTGGGGAGCCAACATAGCCACAAATAAGTCTTAGATGCCAAAAAAATATATGGTAAGTCCTGGGGAGCAGAAAACGGTGTCCAACATCATTCTAACAAAATGGAGTTCCTAAAGGAAGCAGCCACAGTACTACACTAGAGCCCAGCAGGACATTCTGCTAAAGCTAAGAGGCATTGCACATAGAGAAAGAAGTTCCCTCCAAGTCTAAGGTCTGAAAGGGCACCCTCAGCACCCCAAAGACAAAGGGCTGCTTTCCAGTTGTGTTTCTGGCCATCCCTGGCCTGGGGCTGGGGGACTTCTACCAGGTGAACCCTCCTCCCCCTACTTGCCCAGGCTTGGAATCTTGCCCTTCCATCCAGCAACCTTGCTTCCAGCTAAAGTTGCAGAAACGAAAGTGGGTTCCCCTCCCCCTTTCCCCGCCCCCCAGAGGAAGCTCCTGGAGGCAGCTCTGGTTACAGCCAGGTGGGCAGGAGTCACTTTCTCCCAGCTGCCACCAGCCTCCTCTCTTCTTCCTGGGGCCACCTTGGATGCTTGCTCCACCAGGATGGAGAAGACTGTGAGCCAGGCTGTCTGTCCAGCCCCACAGGGAAACCCAAAGCAGCCCAAGATCCCACAGCCTTCTCCCTACCAGGCACCTGAATCTGAAGTCAGGACACAAGCAGTGGGTCCCTCAAACCCTAGAGGAAGCAGGCCTATGGCATCCCAGCTGGAGGACAGGTAAGCGTTTGCATGTCCCTGCCCCCCTCCAATTGAATAACAGCCTAGAGTCTCTTTCCTATCCCCAGTCTAAGGAGAGAAATAGGATTCAGAGATGAGGGCCTATAAGGTCAGGTGTACAAAGCTCTAGTCCCTAATTAGGGAAAGCATAGTGCTCAATGGCTGAGGGGGATGAGGGGAGGGGGCCCCCTGTAGGAGGCCCCATGGAGCCAAAGTGAGATGAAGAATTGAGTCAGGTGTGAGGGAAGCCAGGAATGGAGTGAGCGTGTGTGTTCACACACACACACACACACACACACACACACACACACACACACTCTCTTACATTCACACTCACAAGTGTTATGTGTGGCTCAACTGAGTGAAGGGCTCTGGGTCAGTGGACAATGTAGGCATGACCAAGCTGCTCCTTGTCTCCTCCCTCCTAGCAGCACAACACTGAGGTGAGCCAAGTAGGCTTCAGCCAAAGAAGCTGAAGTTCAGAATGGAGACCTTATCATTATATTGACCAGCCCTGGACACTCACATTCTCTGGCCTTGGCCCCATTTCTTCCACTGATCTCAGCCCTGCTTGTTACTGAGATGGGGAAGGAGGCCAAAGAGTATTGGACACATGGGAAAGAGAAGGTGGGGGAAAGGAGGGGAGAAGGGGAAAAAGTCAAATCTTACCTCCTTTCCCTTTGTTTCCCAGCTTCTCCCAGGCCCTGTGGATCTGGGCAAAAGGCCAAGTCTTGGCTTCACTGAGAACTGAGACCCCATCAACTTCCTCCTGTGGTGAGCACCACCCTTGCCTTCCAAAACTTGGAAGTAATAGATGAGCATCCCGTCAGCTGAGCAATCCATTTTCTGTTCCACTCCCTCCTCCTTATAACCTCAACCACCAGCCCAGTTCAAGCCTTCCACACCTATCAGCTAGTCTCCTAGCCAGTCTCCCTCCACCTGTCCCTCCATCCTGTACCTCCTGAGTGACCTCCCTATTGACACATTTGGGCTCAAAAGTTCTCAGTGACTCACTCTTACCCTAAGCCCTTTACTAGGCTAGAAATATCAGAAGTCCATCATTCTGTGATTGAGGAGACAATGCAAGGTCTCCTAGTCTACTGTCCCAGCTTCCCATCACAGCCATACCTCCCACTGGGCCCCAGCTTGTCCTTCTAGCAGTGGGCCAGTCTCTATCATCTCTGCCTCCTATGCTGCATTCCAAATGTCCTCTTACCCAGGATGCCTTTCCCCTTGTCTAATTCTTCTAGGCCCAGCTCAGGTGCCACCTCCATAAAGCCTCCAGTGGTATGCCCAAAGACCTCACTGTACCAATCTACCTTTGTCTAGTGTGAAGGTTCAATTTCTCAACCACACTAGAGACTCCCCAGGGCAGAGCCTGGATCCTTGCCCTCTAGCCTAACAGTGGAGTGAGCCCCTGGGGGGTCTAAGTTAACTACATTCTGCCCCTCCCTCAGGCTAGGAGCTTTCAGACTAGTGCTTCTTAAACTGTGGGTTGAAACTCCATGTGGGGTCACAGAACACGGGATGGGGGGGGGGGGAAGAGTTGGAGAAGGCCTGATTTAGACCAATGGTCCCTGCTTTGCCTTCCAGCTGACGGGACTCCAGGGAAGGTCATATCTACACCTTCTGCCTTCCAAGGACTCTGCTGCCTGCCTCCCAACCCCAGTCACACCCACCAAGCACTGCACAGGGAGCTGTTGCTGACCCATAGAAAGTAAAGGAGCAACGGGCCCTCCTGTCTAGGTGGATGGTGGGAACGGGTAACCTAGGGTGGGGCACAGAGGATAGCTGGGCTGCAGGTGGAAATCCTTTGGTCCCATTCATATATGAAGGGGAAAAAATGGCCTGACCTCTAGGGAGCCCTCGGGCTGGGAAATGGGCCCAATTTGATGCCAAGCCAAGGGACATCCAATACCAATTACCAGAGCTTATCCCACTCCCAACTTCCCATGCCCCCTTTTTCCAGGGGCCTGAGCCTTCGGAGCAGGCCTGAACTCCTTCGTGTGCTAGAGAAGAGGCAAGGCCAGCCTGGTGCTGGGCCTGGACCTGAGCCTACCCCTCTGCAGGAGGCACTCCATCGTCGGCAACAGAGGCAACAGAAGGTAGGAGCTGCCAGGCTGATCTGAGGCTGGGTCTAGGGAGTAGACATGCAGCCCAGAGTGGTGGGTGGATCTGGGCACTTAATCTTGGGCAAGTCACTGCCATTTTCTCATCTGTGAAATGATACTGTGAGTGAGGGCCCACTCTGTCCCTAACATCTCATGTTGTGAAGGGCTACAGGGAAAAGCTTGGCCTTCTCCCTCTCTCTTCATCAAGAAGCAGCAGGAAGAAAAAAGGAGCAAAAGCCAAGATGAGCAGCTGGAGTTCATGAGGATCCGAGAGCGCCTACGCCACCAGCAGCCTCCCCAGCCGCCAAGTCCCTGACACGACTTGTGGCACCCTCCTCTACCCACCCCTCACCCTCCTCAGGTCTTGGGGATGGCTGCATCTCCCTGGCCCATTTCACCCAAGAAAAAAATGCAATGGTCTTGAAAAATAAACAAATCCTTTAATTCATGAAGTGTATGAGAACAAAGCCAAGGGCAGGATGGTTGGCACTTTTTGTTGAAAGTCTCACTTCTCCACCAGGTGTGAGAGGCCCAAGTGGAGGAAGGGTCAGTTGTCCTGCCCTCAGCAGGAAGGCAGGGATGCATGGGGAGCAATGGCATGGCTGGGGTGGGAAAAGCTCTACAGAGGCATCAGGTGAGACGAAGACTAAGGTACCAAAGAGTAAGGCCCTTGAGAACACTATGGTGTTTGGATACCACTCCCCCAACCTCAGGAGTGAGTTCCAAGGGGAAGTCTAGGTTGGGGACTGGAGAACAGCTTTCTTCAAGGAAAGAATTCCTAGAACACACCTCCAATCTGTCTGCCCAAATGTGATAGGGGCAGGGGGGAGGGGGACATATCTGTGCTGGGCCAGGGCAACTCCTTTCCCAGAAACATTTAAACAAACATGAACACTCTTCAACCAATCCAACAAAGGCTTAAAATGCACCCAAACAACAAGGCACTATGGGTAGGACCTGGAGAAACCAAATGGGCCATAGAGGCACCTCAACAGGGCCTACAGCAAACAAGAGCAGGAAGATATCCCTGCGCCCCCCAATCTCCCCAGAAGGGAGGCTAGAAAGCAAGGGTGAGAGACAGAGAAGGTCAAAACGGGACCAGGACTTTGCCTCCTCCCAGGGCCCAGAAGGGGCCTTCAGTGCTGGAGACGGAAGGGGTTGTCATCATCTGCCTGCATGAAATAGTAGAAAAAGGCCAGAAAAAGAGCAAAACCAATGAATAAAAGGAGCTGGACCCAAAGGGGCACCATTCTGCCATTCTTTCCAAGCTTATCCCCAGTGCCTTGGGCAGGTCTAATAGCCTGGCGGGCTTCCACCTCTGGAGGGAGGGAGTACCAGCGGAAGCTTGAGGAGGTTGTAGAAACGGGGGTGGAAGAGGTAAAAGAAGAAACCACTGGGCTGGAAGAGAAGGCCGAGTCAGAGCTTGAGCCAGTTTGGTAGTGAGAAACACTCTGGTAGGCATTGCTGTCCCGATTGAAGTAGGCTGAGTCACTATTGGGGAGGGGGGAGGTGTATCAGAAAGACTCAGCTGTTCCCCTAGCCCTCCCCCACACCTCCAATGCATGGCCTCCTCTCTATGAGCACTGCCCCTAGCCCAAGGTCCCAGCTATCTCAGAAGCAGTTTCCCCAGCAACCACCTCCCCCAATGGCCATGGTTCCCCAGTGCTGAGGGCCCATTTCTTGGCCTCTAGTACTCCATTCCCCCCTGCACACATACAGCACCCCTTAGCCCAAAGTCTTTTCCCTTGAAATGCCCTCTTTCCCCAGCCCGGTATGGCCAAATACTTCCTGACATTCAAGAGCCCAATCACAAGTCCCCTCTTCCAGGGAGCCTCCCCCACCCCCATCCCCTGCTGGAAGAGAATTTGCTTTCCCCTAAATCGCCCTGTGCCTTTGCCTGTACCTTCCTTATGCCCTTCCTCTCATTCACTGAGGGCCTATGCCCCAGGACTGGCTGTTTTCACCTCTGCCAAAAAGCTGGGGCTTGTTCTAGGAACATCTGCTGAATGAATATTGGGCATCCCCACCCCCATCCCTCAGCTTTGCTACTGCCAATGGTGAGACACAGGGTAGAAGCCAATATAGAGTGAATAGCAGGGTAGAGGAGGGCAGGGCACTGTCCCCTTTACTTACCTATCTATGTTCTCCTCCTGGCCTAAGGGGTAGAGAATATTCTCTCTTATCTGTAACAAGGCAGAGAAACAAGGCAGGGTCAGTCTCCCTGGCACCAGGGCCATCACTGTCCCTGCTGATGACAATCCTGACTAGACAGCCACCCATCATGCCCTGCTACAGAGAGGACCAGCTGCCTCCTGGGTCAGAACTATCAGGTAACCAGTCACTTGCTGGCCTTCTGCTTGTAGGGGTGGAGGAACTAGTGCCCTGCCTCCCCACACCCTCATTCTCTCTCTCCATGGGACCTCCGCCAATGGGACAGTGCTAACTGCTTTGCAGCTGTCCTATCTCCTGCTCAGATAAGGGGGCAGATGGCATTTCTGTGCCGAGTTTTCCTCCAAGCCCCTTCCTCCCAAGAACAAAAGCCTGCAGGGACTACCTTCTCCCACAACCTAAGCCTTGAATGGGCAGATGGGAAGCAAACATAGTCCCTTTCCCCTGACAAGAGAGGCAAGGAGCAGCATTCTGCATGGATCTACCAAAAGCAGGGGATGAATGGGGAAAAGCCAACCCCCTGGCCTCCCTCAGTCATCTCCTTGGCCCTGTATTCAATAACCTTGGCATCAGGTATGGCACCCCCATACTGCTTTCCAGAGCCAGCTGTCCTGGTATGGGCCACAGTCTTAAGTCTGAGACTCCTTCCCTAGCCAGGCTAGGAGTTGGCTAGTGGAAGGCCTCAGCCAACTTGTTCTCTTTTCTTGCCCCTCTGTGGAGGCCAGAGCCTCAGAATGAGGAAAACTAGGTTTGGGAGTCCCACCTGGGCAGGGGGTGGGCTCAGCAAATCCTAGATTAACTTAGGGTAATGTTCCTGTTCCCCAAATCAGCTCTCTGCCCTACCTTGGGCCCCTGGGAAAACTGGAGATAAGTGGTTCAAAATACCCAGAAGCAGTGAGGTAAGCAGCAAAGAGTCCTGGAAGTGGCTTTAAAGGCAGACTGCTGCTTACCAGGCCACCTGGGAGTCCCTTAGCCTCTCAAGGCCCCATTTTCTTCTGTAAAATGAGCAAATTGGGCTACACCATGTTCTATCTCTAAATGGCTTCTGCCTCTAAATCTACAATCCCCCAAACAGGGGTTCTGCTGTTCTATGTGGTTGGCTGAGAAATCTTGAGGTAGGTCTTGCAAACAAGAGCTGAGTTAAGGGAGAGGACCAAAGGGGCCCCTGGAAGCACCTCGTGAAACTAGTCCACCCCCCCATCCCCCACTACAAACCTTGCTTTATATCCACATGCTACCTGAAGAAGGGGGCAGTGGCAATTAGGACCTGTCTTAAGGGCCCTCTAGAGAATTCTAGCTAAAAAAAGATTATGTATACATGATACCACATAGCAAACTTGAACATGCTTCAGAAACAGCACCTCCTCTGTATCATCACTGTTCCTCTTATGATTAGAGAGGGGGCACAGGACAGTGCATAGGGGCGAACTCTAGAAATGGATTCCTGCTGCAGAACTGACTTAGAAAACCACAAATTCACATGGCCTATGGTGTATTGGATTTTCATTCATTCTGTTCAATAGTTCCCAGTGACATTTTCATTGAGTTCAGAGGTCACTTAGGAATTTTGCTGGCTGGCCACAGGCCTGAGCTGGATACCTCTGGTGTCATGGACAGCAAGCCAACCTCAAAACAAGGAAAAGATGGCTTCAAGTCCTATCACCTCTGGCACGTGGGGCCTGAGGGTTCCTAGGTGCTCTAGGCAACTTGCAAAAGATATGGTGCCAGTGTGCAGTGGCACATGGGGCTTCCTCATCTAGGAATTTGCTCCAGCATCAATGGCACTGTGGTCTAGCCCCTCATCATTTAATAGCTTGTGTGGGAGGCTAATGGATTAGTTGACTTTGGCAGGGAGAATAGTGGGGACTGGGGTGGGGGCTTGTACTTACCCGCTGGCGCAGGTGGTAAGTAGGTACCTTGGCACTATCACTGCTGTAGCTTGTGGAGGGCAGGGGCTCCTGGAAGCTGGTCCTGGCTTTGGCTACTGGAATGGCTGCAGTATCAGCCTCTCCATAAGTCTTGGTAGTTGAGTAACTCTCCTCATAGTAATTGTCATAGTCAACTAGAAGAGTTACAGAGAAAGGAAAGGGGAGAGAGCCAGAGACCAAGGCTTTGGTAGAAGCAGCTAAGTGGGGCAATACCCACCTGGGCAAGTCACTTCACTGTTGCCTACCTTAGTTTCCATTCTATAAAGTGGGACTAATAATAGCACCTATACTCTTAGGACTGCTGTGAGGCCCAAAGGATAATATTTTTAAAATGCTGAGCACAGGGCTTGGCACACAGTAAGCAGTATGTAAATACCGGAGGTCAAGGGCTCCAAGCAGCCATACAGGCTGCCAAGGTCAGGCCCCAAGTGAGTTGCCTCCAACTATGAAATAATTACAATCATCCTTGCCTCCCAAACTACCTGTTGGGGCTAATTCATGAAATGAGATCATGAATGAATGGGTAAGCAATTTGACTGGGAGGAAAGGATGTCCATATGAACAATAGGGATTACGGAAGTTAGCCCAGCCCAATTGGGCACAGGCACACTAATACAGGGCTCAGCCAAAATCACAGGCCTCCTCCCTCACCTTTATCAAAGAGAGCCTTTTGGGGCCCTTCTTGGGAGCAGGTCATATTTGTCTAGCCCAAAAGTATTGGCTTCTAGCTGCAGAGAGGGACAGGGGATCAGAGACCAACCATGCCCATTCTGCTCCTGGGCCACACCCCACATATACAACTGGGGAAAGGCAATGCTACAACAGGCCAGGCCCTACTACTCCCTAGGGTGATCCTGAACCCTCCTGGATACAGGAGCCACTCACCTTCTTCCACGTCTTCATCTTCCTCCTGTCTGGAAGCATAAGCATCACCCTCAAAATCCTCTGTGGCACAACAGAAAGATACTCTGTGAGAGAGGCTGCCTTCCTTCCACACCATCCCCAAGAACTCATCCCAACAACTGGAGAAAAATTTTATTTCTGATGAATGGGCCCCCACCCTTACTCCTCACCTGGATATTGGTAAGAAGAGCTGACGGTCCCAGGGGAAAGCTTGGTTCTCTGACTTTCATATTCATAGATTTTCTTTTCATACAGTTTTCTAGTTGAACCTGGATTCATGGTCAGACAGATGAATGTTCCCAAAGGTCCCAAAAAGCAACCCCCAAGCTTTGCGGGAGACTTTCCTATGTGTAGCCAGTTAACTCGGCCCTTGAGTGGCCTTTGGAGCTCAGGGGGCCTGGGTAGGGAGGTGTACCCACAAGGCCTGCCCCTCTATGTGGGAGGAGAATCACAGAACTCTCACCAATCCTCTAGGAGATCTCAAGCTCTTACTATGTATGTGACGACCACCACCCAATCCCATTCGGCCTCATCAGGGGGTTGGGTTCTTAAGCGATCATCGCTAGCCCGGGCCTAGCAAGCCTTCATTATACATATGGGGAGAAGGGAGAGTTCATGGGGATGGGGAGGGGTCGAGGCAGGCTGTGCCAGGCCGGCTGCCTGGCTCCAAGGCCTGCCTCACCTATTCTACCACGCCCCCTAGCCTCAAGGAGGGATGGATGTTTCCCCCTTCCCTCTCCCTTCTCCCTCCCCATCTCATCCTCCCTCCTCTTCCCAGCGCCCTCCCCCCCCCCGACCCCCGCTCCTCCCCCATTCTCCACACTCACCCACGATAGGCCCGTGGGGGATGTTGTAGAGCTTGAGCATGCGGACGAGCTCCTGGTCGGAGAGGCGACGGTAGTCCTCCATTGGGGACACCTGAGGGGAAGGCCCGACGGGGAGGGAGCGGGTGAGCCGCACCGCTTCAAGGAGCTTCGGGGCAACCCGGCCGCACTGCCAGTCCAGACAAGAGGCCAGGGGCGGAGGCGCTTACCAAGTCAGCGGAGATTGGCGATCCCACCTCAGAGAACGAGCCAAACGGCGACGGCGGGCGACAGTGGGCGACTGCAACCGCGACGGGAAATGACCGCCGAGGCGTGGTCTGGGCGTGGCCCGGCAGCCGAAGGGGAGGGACAGGGGCGGCCGGGGGCTACGGGGCCCAAGCCCAGGGGCGGCAGAGGGCGGGGCCGGTGGGCTGGTGGGCGGGGCTTAGCGACCGAAGGGATGAGGCGGGGCTGGGCGGGGGCGGCAGGGCCTAAGCCCAGGGGCGGACGGGGGCGGGACACGCCGCCGAGGGGCGTGGTCAGGGGCGTGGCCGCTGTCCCAGGCGCTGTAGGCCCAGGGTGTCCACTCAGGAGAAAAAGGCCGCTAAATGTCCCTAAGGGTCTCAGTGGTAGCCTAGTACCTTAGAAAGCCACATGTTTGCATGGCCTGTTTTCTCGTCTTTTTACTTATTTTTCGAGGCACTCCCCAGTGACATTTTGGAGGTTCTCTTGGTTTTGATACCTCAGGGCAGCCAAGCTTTGATTTCCTCACTTTCAGTGAAAACCATGAGGCCTTGCTTTTTTAAGTCTTTTTCCCCACAAAGCTTAAGAAGCGTCCCCAAAAAAGAATGAACCTCACCAAAACACATAGCAAAATAAATAATAAAGAAAAAATCAGGGCTCTCCAGCACATTCTTCAGGGGCCCCTGGGGCCTCCTTCAAGTCTAAACCTTGTGACTAGTTCTCAACATGCCCCCCAAAGCCACCTATCTGGGCCACCCAGCCCCTACTCCATTGGTCATGCTTGACCTCATGCCCTTAAGCTCCCTCCCTTTGTAGCAATCTACACAAACAAGGGCAGTGAAGGCAGCACAGTAGCTAGAACATACAAAATGGCCCTGAATCCCAAGAGCCCCCTGCCATTTCTACATAAAGCCAGTGACCAGAAAAGAAATATTCAATAGTCAAAAAATTCACTTGCCAGGAGCACATGAGCCTGAGACTAGATTGTGCAGTGCTTTTTCTCATCCTCTACCCTGGGCAACCCATGAAACAGGAAAATACCGTAGTGCCCTCCAGTCCCTTTAACTACTTTGGCTTCTGCTGCTGCAATTAGAGACACTCAATAAGAATTTATTTTCCTCTTCATTTTCCACCAGCAGCTTTGCTTAGTTTCCCCTTCACAAAAATCATGTCCCTACAAGATAATACCCTTGGTGGCTGCCAAAACCCCATTTCAGCTTCCTTTTGTGTATTGTGCTTCCGCCATTAGATTGTGACAGCAGAAGCTGTCTTTTTCTTTCTTATCTGTATCCCCAGCACTTAGCACAGTACCTGGGACCCAGGAGGCACTTAATAAATCTTTATTGATTATTGAATATTTCTTAAGAGTTTGGGATGCATGACCAACAAGATGGCATACTGGACATTTTTACAGATCTTCAGGAACTCTTAAACATCTCCAAAATGGGAGTGAGAGCTAAAGCAATTTCAGCTCTCTACAGGATATAAGACATCAAAAATCCAAACAAGGTAAAAACTAAACTAATCAACAACAGAAAAAGCCAATATTCCCTCACCTCTACTGAGCCCTGATCCAGCATCCCCTCCTCTACCATTCACTAAGCTCCATTCATCTACAACAGAAGGCACCTTCACCCCCCCCCATCACCACCCACAGTGCAGTAGAGATCCAACGTCTAACAGCAGAAATTTGCTCAGACTGTAATAGCAGCATGGCAGCATTCTGTTTCATTGGGCCAGAGAAGTGAGGAACAGAGGGAATTGGCAAGAGGAGAAGAGAAAGTAAGAAATGTGTGGCACTCCACTGAGTCTAAGAAAAGGAGCCCAGCATGCATCTGTGGCCAGTTCTATTCCCTCAAAGGTCATTTGGAGCAGCGACCTACGGTAGTAAACCAGGAATTACCCAGCAAAGGAGGCAGAGACACTTTAACATCCAGCCCCTATGGAAACCTCTATCAAAGGGGAGGGAGTAAGGAAGTAAGCAATAGAGGAAACTATTTTTAAAAAGATTTAAATTACAACAGGAAGAAACAGATAAACCAACAGGAAAAACATTAACAGCAGATCTAGGAAAAGAGTCTAGGCTTCTATAGTTGAATTGTTGTGGAGTCACTTCAGTTATGCCTGACTCTTTGCAACCCCATTTGGGGTTTTTCTTGGCACAGACACTGGAGTAGTTTGCCATTTCCTTCTCCAGCTCATTTTACAAATGAGGGCCTGAGACAAACAGGGTTAAGTGACTTTCCCAGGGTCACACAACTGGTAAGTGTCTGAAGCCAGATGTGAACTCAGAAAGATGACTCCAGAAATGGCACTCTATCCACTGTGCCACCCAGCTGCCCCCTATAACTAAAGACTGTAAAACAAAGAAAAATGAATCAGCATCAGATGAGACAGAGAACCCTGTGGATTTTAAAGAGAGCATATTGTTTCTGAATGATTTAAAAGAGGAAAACAATCAATATACATTAAGCACTTATTACATACCAGCTGCTGTGTCAAAGAGGCAAAAGATAGTCCCTGCCCTAAAGGAGCATACAATCTAATGGGAGACGTATGTGTGCAAGGTTAACCTGAATGACTCCATGTTTAAACCTTGCTCAACTTTGGGTACATGTGCAACCAGCTTGTACAACATAGCATCCAGAAATACCTTTGGGCATATGCATTTAGATGTGGGGGGGAAAGGCTAAAGTAGTACCAAACTCCTCCCTTCACGAGGTGAGTACCAATAAGCAGACTTCTGTCCTTAGGTTCTAGTTCTTTCCTCCTGTCTATAAAAACAGGTCACTGTTGGACCCAACTACTTGCTGCTTTAGTATACTAATAAAATCCCTTTACCTTTCTTCTCCTGAATCGACCATGAATTGAATTATTGACCAGGGTGAAGCTGAACCAAGATTTCTTTTAACACATGCAAAAAAATATATACAAAGCAAGTTATACACTGGATCAACAGAAAATAATTAAAAGAGAAAAGGCACTAGAATTAAGAGGGGTTGGGGAAGGCTTCCTGGAGAAGGCAGGATTTTCTTCTTGTTGTTTGTCCTTTGTTTTAGTAGAGGACCAATGACATCATGGAGTGAGATCTTAGCTTGCATGTGAATTGGATTTAAGTGAGGCTGAGTTGGTTGTCAGCCTCTCTCTCTAACACAGCCATCAACGTCCAGTGACAAGGCA
Organism: Pseudocheirus occidentalis; assembly: GCA_028646575.1. NCBI lineage: Eukaryota > Metazoa > Chordata > Mammalia > Diprotodontia > Pseudocheiridae > Pseudocheirus > Pseudocheirus occidentalis. The sequence goes on along the minus strand of CM053602.1, from coordinate 62,213,827 downwards.
AAAGTCAGGAGATGGCTGACTTCAATCTTCAATGCCTGACCAAGCTCTAACTACTCCACAGCACTTGCTTCAGCTTTCTTCATAGCCAATGGAACAAATTGTTCTCATCTGCCCATTGGGGATGGGTAGGAATCTTCACATGCTCAGAGTAAACATCCCCCCAATTCACCAAAGGGTTTTGAGGCCCATTGGTTATCCTCAACTTGGATTAACCCATCTGCTGAGACAGTTTTACCAGGCTGTGGCCACTGTGCATGCTATAGCTGAGCCACAGGTGAGGGTTGGGTGCCAGGTGGACACCAAAGATGGATAAGCAGCCCTGAAAAGGGCTCAGTAAGCCTTCACACCAGAGGGGCTGGTCCTCTTTGAATATGTCATATATTCCTGTGGGATTTTAAATGGAACTTGAAGGAAGCTAGGGAGGTTAGCAGTTGTAAAAGAGAAGTGAGAGTATTCCAGGTATGGGGGACAGTCAGAGAGAATGCAATGAACCAAGAGATGGAAGGTCTTCTACATGGAACAGCCAGGAGGCCAGTGTCACTGGATGGAAGAGTTATGCGTTGGGGAAGTAGGTGTAAAAAGACTGGAAAGGTAGGAGGGGACAGGTTATGAAGAACTTTGAATGTCAAACAGAACATCTTGTATTTGATCTTGCAGGCCAAAGGCCCTTTTTTCTGTTGTGTCTCATTCTTAGAAATATCAGTTCTTGCAGGTGATAGAGAACATATCACCCATAGTAGCATTCTTCCTATGTCCCTGTTTATGCAGTTCATTATTAACCTTTGCTCTCCCCTTGGCCATTTCCCCACCTCATTTGCCTGAAAATTTCCTCCTTGGCTGCATGCCCTCCCACTCTTTTGGGTGTCAATTGTCCCAGGAGTTTCTACTCCCCTTGTTCTGAGACAGTATAAATCGTCTCTCAAAGAACAAAGTCCTATTGTAAGATTCCCATCTATCTTTACAGAACATTTATTTTCTCCTATATGCACATTCATCAGTGGTACACCTTTCCACCATTGAAACAAATTTTCCCTTTTTTCAGTCTCTCTGCCTTCTTGCCCATTCTCCTTTAGGCTTTCTTCTTCCTGAGTGCCTACAGAAGTTATTTTCCCTTCATTTTTAGCCTTGACTTGATTAGTGTACATCACATTACCTTAATTTGTTGTTGTTCAGTCATTTTAGTCATGTCCAACTCTGTTCTACCACATTTAAGACAATCTTAGTGAAATGAATGAATATCTACAAAAATATAAGTTGCCTAGATTAACTGAAGAGGAAGTAAATTATTTAAATAACCCCATATAAGAAAAAGAAATTGAACAAGCTGTCAGAGAACTCCCTAAGAAAAAATCCCCAGGGCCAGATGGATTTACTAGTGAATTCTATCAAACATTCAAAGATCAATTGATCCCAATACTCTACAAACTATTTGGGAAAATTGGTGAGGAAGGAGTCCTACCAAATTCTTTTTATGACACAAATGTGGTACTGATAACTAAATCAGGAAGAGACAAAATGGAGAAAGAAAAGTATAGACCAATCTCCCTCATGAATATAGATGCAAAAATTTTAAATAAAATATTAGCAAAAAAGTCTACAGCAACTTATAACAAGAATAATACATTTTGATCAGGTCGGATTTATTCCAGGAATGCAAGGATGGTTCAATATTAGGAAAATCATCAGTATCATTGATCATATCAATAATAAAACTAGCAGAAACCATATGATTGTCTCAATAGATGCAGAAAAAGCCTTTG
>CM053602.1:62188971-62211967 GCA_028646575.1 Pseudocheirus occidentalis | reverse complement strand
AAATACAACATCCATTCCTATTAAAAACACTAGAAAGTATAGGAATAAATGGAGTTTTCCTTAGAATAATAGGTAGCATCTACTTAAAGCCATCGGCAAGTATTATATGCAATGGGGATAAACTAGAAGCATTTCCAACAAGATCAGGGGTGAAACAAGGATGTCCACTATCACCCCTCTTATTCAATATGGTACTAGAAACGTTAGCAGTACCAATTAGAGAAGAAAAAGAAATCAAACAAATCAAATTAGGCAAAGAAGAGACTAAGCTATCACTCTTTGCAGATGACATGATGATATACTTGGAGAACCCTAGAGAATCAAGTAAAAAACTTCTGGAGACAATAAATAAATTTAGCAAAGTTTCAGGATACAAAATAAACCCCCCAAAATCCTCAGCATTCCCTTTTTTCCAACAAAGTCCAACAGCAAGAGACAGTAAGAGAAACCCCATTTAAAGTTACTGTAGACATTATAAAGTATTTGGGAATCTACCTGCCAAAACAAATCCAGTATCTTTATGAACACAACTACAAAACACTTTTCACACAAATAAAATCAGATCTAACTAACTGGAAAAACATCAATTGCTCACGGCTAGGTTGAGGTAATATAATAAAATTTACAATTTTATCTAAATTAAATTATATATTTAGTGCCATACCAATCAATCTAACAAAAGATTACTTTATAGAACTAGAAAAAGTAGGGACAAAATTCATTTGGAAGAACAAAAGGTCCAGAATATCATGGCAATTAATGAAAAGAAATGTTAGGGAAGGTGGCCTAGGCGTACCGGATTTTAATCTCTGTTATAAAGCAGCAGTCATCAAAACTGCTTGGTACTGGCTAAGGAACATAGTAGTGGATCAATGTAATAGATTGGGTACAAAAGACTCAGTAGTCAACAGTTATAGTAATATACTGTTTGATAAGCCCAAAGACCCCAGTTTTGGGGATAAGAACTCACTATTTGACAAAAACTGCTGGGAAAATTGGAATATAGTATAGCAGAAACTGGGCATAGACCATCATCTAACACCGTACACCAAAATCAAGTCTAAATGGGTGCATGATCTACGTATAAAGGCTGATACTGTAACTAATCTGGGGAAGCAAGGAATAGTTTACCTGTCAGATTTATGGAGCAAGGAAGATTTTATGACCAAAGAAGAGTTGGAGAGCATTATAAAATGCAAAATGGATAATCTTGATTACATTAAATTGAAAAGTTTCTGTGCAAACAAAGCCAATGTAAGCAAGATTAAGAGGGAAGTGGGAAACAGGGAAAGAATATTTGCAACCAGTGTCTCTGATAAAGGCCTCATTTCTAAAATATACAGGGAATTGAGTATTATCTATAAGAATACAAGTCATTCCCCAATTGATAAATGGTCAAAGGTTATGAAGGCAATTTTCAGAGGTATTAATTAAAGATATCTATAAGTATATAAAAAATGCTCTAAATCAGTATTGATTCGAGAAATTCAAATCAAAACAACTTTGAGGTACCACATCTCACCAGTCAGATTGGCTAAGATGACAGAACAGGAAAATGACAAGTGCTGGAGAGGATGTGGAAAAATCAGAACACTAATGCATTGTTGGTGGAGCTGTGAACTGATACAACCATTCTGGAGAGCAATCTGGAATTATGCCTAAAGGCCTATAAATAATTGCATACCCTTTGACCCAGTAATACAGCTTTTGGAGTTGTATCCCAAAGAGATCATAGAAGTGAGAGGAAGAACCATATGTACAAAAAATATTTATTGCAGCTCTCTTTGTGGTGGCAAAAACCTGGAAATTAAGGGGATGCCCATCAATTGGGGAATGGCTAAACAAGTTGTGGTATATGAATGTAATGGAATACCATTGTATTATAAGAAATGGAAACAGTCTTCATATTCACCTGGAGAGGCTTATACAAATTGATGCTAAGTGAGAAGAGCAGAACCAGGAAAAATTTGTACACAATCACAGACATATCGTATGTGTGATGACCAGCTTTGATAAACTGGACTCTTCTCAGCAACGCAGTTATAAAACAACTCTACAAATCTCGGGATGGAAGGAGATATCTACATTCAGAGAAAGATCTAGAAAGGACAGAGTTTAAATGGAGACTACATGCTCTCATTCTTTTTCACGTTTGGTTTTCTTTTTTTTTTCCCATTGTTTACTCCATTGGTTACAACCCTTCTATACAACCAGACTAATGTCCAGTGTGAAAGTATTTGCAGACCCTATACTTGATTGCATGTCACCATGGAGGGGAGAGGGGAGGGAGGGGAGAAAATTTGAAACTCAAGGGATCGAAGAACTGAATCTCGTAAACTAAAAGTAAATAAGCAAATCAATTAAAATTTAAAAAAATTTTAAATAAAAATAAAATAAATAGAATTTGGATGCTTTAAAAAGAGAGAGAGAACTCAAAATAGGTACCTCCAAAGATTTAATTCCATGACATACACAGAGAAAAAAGAATGACTAAATTAATATGTGGGCCATAAATAAAAGAACAAAGATCCAGACTTGACAGAAAAGGAAGATAAATAATGAAGAGAATGAAAGGAAGAACTTCCTTTTAGAAAAAAGGCATAGAAAATAAAAAAATTTTAAGACTAACAAAGCAATGATCAGGAGGAGAAAAAATAGAATTTTTCTTGATTACTTAACCAAGAGGGGGGAAAGAAGGGATGAATTAAATAAGAAACCAAAAAAATAAAAAAGAGACTAATAAGTAAAACTCCAAAAACCAGGAAAAGGAGCAAAAAAATAGGAGATGGGGCTTGAGGGTGAGAGGAAAAGAGGCAGTTGGAACAGGACCACCTAAAAAAAAGATTAAGGTAAAATAACTGAAGAGACATACTGTGTTTACAATAGAAAAAATAATAATTTAGACCAAAAAATAGCATTAAAAATAAATGGAGGAAAATATAAACCCAATTCCTAACTTTAAACATGATTGGATTAAACAATTCAATAAAATGAAAGTAACTGATTGAATAATAAAACAAAACTCCACAGTCTGTTTCTTACAAGAAACATATTTTGAAAACAACAAAGATGTAAACAGCATAAAACTGAGGGGCTGGAAAAAAAATTTACGATGAATCAAATGAATCCCAAAAAGAAGGAGTTACAATCATGCTATCAGACAAAGCCAAAAATAAACATTCAAAACATAAAAAGGGATAAACAAAGAAACTATCTTATGGTAAAAGGAACCGTAGACAAACCAATATCAATATTAAAATTATGTACTCTAAATGCTGTAGCATCTAAATTCAAAAAGGAAGAAAATGAACTATGCTATGAGAATACATAGACAGTAACACAGGAGACAGAGGCAGGAAATTTCAGTGTCACTCTTTCATTTATGGTTAAGTCTAATAGAAAGATAAACCAAAAAAGAAACTATGGAATTGAATAAATTGCTGGAGAAACTAGAACTAAAAGACTTACAGTGTCTTCTAAATGGGCCTACAAAAAATATAAATATTTATCTATATCACATAGAACTTGTATAAAAATTGTCCTTGTATTAGGGCACAGAGATATTGCGAACAAATGTAAAAGTGCAAAAATCTTTACATCCTTTACAGACCATCATACAATAAGAATAGATAATTGTTTAGGGACCACAAACAAAAGATACAGACCCAAATGGACATAATAAGTGGTCAAAGAACAAATCTTAGAAACAATAACTATGTAAAATATTATAATGATGAAACAACATACCAAAATTTCTCAGATGCAGATAAAGCAGTCCTCAGAAGAAAAAAACATATCCTTTCAGTCATTAACAAAATAGAAAAAGAGAGAATTAATGAGTTGAATACGCATTTTAAACAAATCTAAAATAAGCACAAAAGACTAGATATTAAAATCAGAGAAGAAATATATAAATTGGAAACCAAAAAGCTTTGGAAATGATGAATAAAATTCAAAACTGACTCTTTGAAAAGACTTATAAAATTGATAAGCCTGTATCTGATCTGATTAAAAAGAATAGGCCAGGAAATCAAATCAATGATGTAGCAAATGAGCCAGGGGAGATCACAACAAAACCAGAAGAAATGTTAAGAAAATTAAGAACACAAATTGCTCCTAAATGTTAGAAAATGTTCTTACCTGGGGGTTCAGAGTGATTGTGACTGAATTCAAGATTTTTCATTCTAAAATAAAATCCCTAATATTGAAGAGAAGTTGACCTTAGAGGGTCTTCATATTGCTCCCATAGGCTTAAAATAAGTCAATTAGTATAACAAGGTGTTATTCTTTACAATCGTACCCCATAATTTAATGACATTCTCCAAACATTAGACTTGTAAGTTTGTTTCTAGCTACAAACATTACTTGATTAATGGTTAGAGGCTTTTTGAAGGACATATGTATTTGTTGAATTGACCTAGTGGTGGTGGGGGCAGCAAGGTGAATGAATGAGGACTTGGGTTTGAATCTTAGCTTTGCCACTTTGCAGCTATATGAGCATCAATCAGTTTTCTCCTAAAATAACTACATGAGTTCTAAGGTCCCTTCCAGGCATGATCTTAGTACCTTCAAGCTCCCTACAAGCTCTGACAACTTTTCATCCTGTGAACTCTAAATGGGAAATCATTGGCAAAGATCTACCACTCAGAGAATCAGCAGCTAGATTGACGTTTATAAACACATTTTAAAAACGTGTGATTCATAACACTTTTTGCCTCTCTAACATTTGGCCACTGTCTTCCTTGACCTCTATGAATCCTTAATCCTTTTGGTTATACAGGTTGTCAGCCTCAATTTCTCACTTGTACTCATTCTGCACATCCAATCTGTTGTCACATTCTGTCATTTCTATCTTCCCGTCCTCCCTATGTGTCCTTTTCTCTCTCTCATACAACTGCCAGCCTAGTTCAGGCCCAAATCACCTTTTACCTGGGCTATGATAATAGCCCTCCAATTGGTATTTCTGCCACAAGTCTCACCCCACTCCAATTCATCCTCCATAGTTTCCAAAGTGATTTTTCCAAAGCATAGGTCTGATCACATCATCTCTTTTCTCAATATATTTTAGTGGTTCCTCAATACCTCCAGGATATATTTTGGCATTTAAAGCTCTTCACAACTGCCCCACTTTTTGGCTTTTCCAGTTTTCTTACAATTTATTTGCCTCCATGCATTCTATGAACCAGTTATCCAGGTGAGAAGAGGAGCAACTTATGTCCCCCTTCTCCCTCCTGCTCTGACCACCTCCAGAGGGAAGGCAGCAAGAGGCAGCTGGTTCGTCTCCACTGCCTACCAGCCTTCCACTTTCTGCTGTACCAGTTGTTTTCCAGACTAAGGTTTAAAAAGCAGTGACCTCCCTTTGACTACTCTCTTGCTATACTTGTAGAATGTACTGTACTTGTAGAAATGGAATGAATAATGAATTTATTCATCACCTTGATTTACTTGAACTCCTTTATTATCTAGCAAAGGCTGAAATAAGCTGGAAACCAAAATCAGCCAATCAGGAGGCATAATGAATGGTGCCTGAGTTTGATATACCAGTCATCCTTTGTGGCGTTCACTGGGTGAACCCAGAACACCTCTGTTGTGCCAGCAACTACAGGGCCAGCTCAAACTGGTTCATACCAGCCTCAAATGGACAGAGCTTATGAAAACATCCTGGTTCCAGGTACTCTGTATCCCTCCTATTCTCCCACCTCCCTTTGTTGTAAAACCATTCCCTAAACCCCCAATTACTGAAGCAGCAGACTAGGTTCTGCTGTTTCCTGCATGCACATGTGCTGTACTTATTAATAAATGCTTCTGGGTTTTGCATTTGACTTGTGTGTGCTTCCATTCCCTCTTTTCAGGTGGACACTGTACCCCAATTAATCAAATCGCTAATTAATCAATTAGTGTCAAAAGTAGGATTGAGCGGCAGCTAGGTTGTAGAGTGAATAGAGACTGGCCCTGGAGTCAGGAGGACCTGGGTTCAAATCTGACCTCAGATACTTAACACTCACTAGCTGTGTGACCTTGGGCAAGTCACTTAACCCCAATTTCCTTTTTTTTTAAAAATCATTTGTCTCACACCATGAGTAATAATAATAATAATAATAACTCTGAGAAACTGGTTAATAATTGTTCTCCCATCTGGACACCAGCCTACTGCATATTTTAGCAATCTGATCCTAATTCTTATAAGTCTACATCATGGGTCAAAAACTTGAAGGTATGTAATTAATTGGCAGAAATTGACCAGAGACAACCCCCATCACCATTGGCCAACTTGGTGTTCTTTTTATTGGGATAAAATTAATTATCTTATGAAAGAACTTGATGAAACCAACAAGCAAACTAAATACCCCACATGAGCTGTTTTTTTTAATAAATGGATACTCAAAACTACCAAGCAAGAAGCCTTCTGTGACTTGGATAAAAGATTAAATGGAATTATCCTATTGATGTGTCTGTTTAATCATTTTGTCTGTGTCTTTGTAAACTCTAGGAAAATCTTTGTTTTGCATCATGTTTGTGTTTTTTGTAGATTCTATTGCTTTGAAAGATTAAAAAAAAGAAAAAGGAAATGGAGCCAGTCAGAAAAACTTTTAAGGGCTGCAGTAAAAGAGTTTAGAACATGGAGAAAGATTAATGAATTTTCATGCTTGAAGCAGTTGTCCCAGTAAGCATGACTAACTCCCATGTTAAGCTTTCCATGGGAAATTAGGTGATACAAAAAGAGAAAAAGAAAAAAAAATCTGCAAGACACTTTTTTCTGTCATTTCATCTTTGGCTATGTTGGATTTACAGAAATAAAGTCAGATAATCAAAATTTGGAGAACTGCTGAGAACCTCTTGGTAGATTTTTAAGGTTTGGAGATTAATCATTAAGGAGTTTGAAGATTTATCATTTTATGATTGCAAGAATTCCTGGGATTTTGGGTAATACCAGTAACTTACTTCCTTCTGAAATAGTAAGTCTTGGGGTACCACTCTGTAGAATTTGTTTTAAGTAAAAAAAAAATGGGAGCTAAATTCCATAAAAGTTAAAAATAAAAAAATATTCCCTGAAGATGGATAACTTCATTGTTCTAGGAAAATGAAGGAAAGCAGCTAATTTGTAAGTAATCCTGGAGTGAAGAGAAAAAAATTGGTATAGGTTTGCTCCTTGTAGCCAAAATGATTAGACAAATCAGGGGGAAATTATTAGATAAAGTAATGAGACAAAGATGTAATGTAAAAGTTTTTTAATTAAATGGAATAGTAAACTTTGAGAAAAGCAACAGGATTAGACTGTTGTCTCTAAGAATTATATAAATATGTATATGATTGGCTTCCAAATTTATCTATCATGGAAATTCAGGCTTTGAGTATGTTTTAGTAATAAGTTCTCAAAACTGGATTAATAATTTTACATATAAATTGTATTGATAATGGTAGAGAAAGTGAAATTCTTTTTCCACTTTTTAAGTATCTGTCTAGTCATATTAAAGGGCAGAAAAGTTCATTTTACAGTTGGACCCTCATGAATTTTTAAAGATACTTATATCAGGTACACAATTTAGGTAAGGATAGAAACAGCAATTGGTATATAAACTGAAATTCTCTGAAGTTTCAGATCTGGAGTACCAAATTTAAGTCATTGTTAGAATTATCTAAGAGCCTCTAGATTTGGAGCAAGAGCCTGAAAATAAAGCCTGTTATTCAAGAAAAGATATCTAGGGACAAGACGACTACATGAGACATTTGGGACTCAAAATGTTCTGGTTAAATGGACATTGAAAATAGGTCAATAGGAAACAAGGAAACTTGATGTAAGTGAATATTGATGATGATAATTATTGTATTGCTTTGGTTTTTTGTTTTCATGGTTACTTTGGTGACATGTAAATCTCACTTCTCAAAACTAGTCCATTATGAGCCTTCTAAGTAGTTTGATCTGTAACCTGATATTAATGTAACTTAGCTTAAAGTAAATATAATAATGAATTTATGGGAACAAACTTGGTCCACTGTGCTCTCAGCACTTTGGAGAGAGCAGCACAGGTGACTTTGAGCACTATGGGCCAAGGCAAGTGCAGACAGGAGCTGGGAGAGGCGAGTCAAGAAAGGAGATCGATGGAAGTTGTCAAGGCAGAGCATGCCTCAGGATTTATCAGAGGCCCTGAAAGAAGCCACAAAGGAAGTTCACATGCAGGCTGAGAATGTGGACTTCCTGAAGAATTTGCAGAAGGGACAGGTGCCCCAGGAGGGCTTCAAGATGGTGATGTCTTCTCTGTATCACTTCTATTTGGCCCTGGAAGAGGAGTTGGAGCAGAACAAGACCCACCCTGCCATCACCCCCATCTATTTCCCTGATGAGCTGAACTGGACCCCTGCCCTGGAGCAGGACATGGAGTTCTGGTACAGCCCCCGGTGGAGGAAGAAGATCCCTTACACAGCAACCACAGAGAAGTACATAACTCAGCTTCATGACCACACTGAGCCTGAGCTGCTGGTGGCCCATGCCTGCATCTACCTGGGAAACTTCTCTGGGGGTCAGACCCTTAAGAAGATTGCCCAGAAGTCCAAGAAGAAGGTGGTGGAGGAGGCACAGACATCCTTCCTCCTGAACATCCAGATGTTTGAAGAGCTGCAGGAGTTGTTATCCAACAGCCAGGAGAATGGAAATGTTTCTGGGAAGCAGGAACTTTGAAAAAAGGCCTGGCAACAAAGGACAAGGCCCGACTTCCACAGAGACTGCTGCTCCAAAGCCCCAGCAAAGTGTCCTCTCCCACTTGCCCCTCCTCTGCTGGATCCTCACCCTCTCCATCGTGGCCACGGTAGCTGTGGGGTTCCATGCCATGCGAATAAAACAGAAAAGAAACTTCAGAGTGACCTCCCGTGGCCTACAGACTGCTTCCAGTCCACAAAAATTCACTCTATGGGCCTTCTCTGGTCATTGTGAGTCAGGTTCCCCTTCACTGGAAAAGATGGAGGAGAGCCCCACCCTGACCCAAAGCACCTCTGGCCTGAACTTTAACTTTTAAGGGGGCCCTCAGGGGCCACCCACAGATATAGCATTCTCCTCATTCCTATGAAGAATCCCCCAAAGAGAGCAAACTTCCAGCCCTGAGAAATAATCCACCAAACCCAGCTCCTGGGCTCCCCAGCTCCCTGCTTGACCCAGGAGTGACCACTTTCCCTTTGGCCTGTAGACTGACTTTTTCTTTTGAGTTTCAGAATGTTGTCCTGTTAGAAGCCAGTTTTCTGTGTTTTTACATTTTCACAATGTTTGGGTTGGTTTTTTCCCCCAGGGTCAGGTGGGAAGGGGTTTGCCTCATTTTGTTGAGCAGGGAGTATTTGTATGTGTGTGTGTTTTTAAATAACACAGCTCAAATGGACGTCCTTGAGCCTGTCTGTGTAAACTTTCAATAAACAGCGTTGTCTTAACTTCTCAAAAAAAAAAGAATTGATGAAAAACCTAATTGCCTTGTTTGAAACTAGTCCTATGTGGTTGCTTAGAGATCCTTAAGCAAGGACCTAAATTATGCTGACCAAAAACTCAGATCCAAGGATTGACACAAGCAGTTTTCTCACAATTGTCCATCATTACTGAGGGAAAGGTTAACAAATTGGTGGATTTGCACCTTATAGTCACCTCTTGTTAACCCTTTCTTGATCAGAGACCCTCTCCCTCTGATCCTTTTAACCCATCTCCTCTCAGATCAGGTTCCCAAATAAACATGTTGGGGAAAAATGCTGGAAAAATGTAGGGAAACTTGAATTATGTTCCAGTTGCAGAAATTCATTACCTGTGTAATTTTAAACAAGTTATCTTATCTCTGCCCCAGTTGTCTCATCTGTAAAGAGGAAAATAATAGTACTCATTCCCCAGAGTTGTTGTTGTAAGGATCAAAATAATAAAATGATTGTAGAGTGTTTAACACTAAGCACTACATTGTTATTTCTTTGTTATAAATCTAAAGTAGGTTTAAAATGCCAAAGGTAATATGATTAATGATTTTTATAAGGGATAATTTGGGAATGCAGTTAACTGAATTAATGTCATCTAAAGTTTTGTTTTTTTAATACATAATATTGTTTATGTTATTATTGTATTTCTAAATTCTCTTACATTATGAAATTTGAGGGACCATTGTAACAGAAATGCTGTTAGACAAAACGATTTTTTAATCTAGATGAATAGAGCTTTTAAAAGGATATGATTTTTAAAAACCCAGATATCTGAAAACTGTTAAATATTTAATGAGGTAAATTTCATATAAAGCAGACAATAATTATTATTACTACTATTATTGTAATAGCAAATTTTCATTTGAAGATTTTTGGCTATTATGAAAGTGTATAGGGTGTTTTATGAGTCAACCATCAGGTATTTGCTGTATGTCTGAAGTTCCAGAATATATGAGATAAAAATTCTTGGGACTGTAATTTACTATTGCTTTGAGCTTTGATTATGGGAATAGTTGTCTGAATTGTCATGATGCCAGTGGTAGAAAATGACATTTGCTGCAGTCTGGCAACTGCTAAAGGTAGATGTCTATGCCTGGGAAAAATTTTGGGGATGACCTTGGCATAACCTAGGATCCTCTTGACTAAAAGGAAATTTCCCCACCTGGTTAATCTTGAGCCTGACTTTTAACACCCTGTGTGAGATAAACTCCCCTCTATTAAATTCCTGGGAATCCCAATGGACCGTGTCTCAATTCTTGAAGGTCAGTCCTTCTAGGTATATAGAAAGGAGGCAATGCATGTAGGGTCCTGATCCAGAAACATGGGAGAAATTTCCACTCCCTTGATTATTATAGCAAGACTGTTGATACAGTGAAAAGCAGTTCTAAGATGCTTGTGAGCAATTATGGCAGTAGCTGACTTGTTCTAGTCTGTTCCTGATGTGGTATTGGATTCCTCTTTGACTATATTTGTTCCTCATGTAGTAGATGCTTTAGTTCAGTCTCCACACTCAGTATCTTTAAGCCAGTCACCTCACCAATTTAGAAGCTGATCTCCTCAGCAAGCCCAGCATTACCAGTGAGCCCATCTGAAGATGATCAAGCCCACTGGCAATCTGACTACAGTTATCCAGAAGGGTCAGAAACCACTGACTACAGGTGCAGACAGCTCCTCCCAAGAGATGAAGAAAGTGACATCTGGTGTAGACAATGGTCCCAAGAGTCAGTATGTGGGCTGAGGAATGCCAATTATATTTTCCCTTGCTTTGCTATTGCATTTTTGTTATTGCCTTCTTGCAACTTTTAGTGGGAATCTTTGGAGCTCCCATGCCTGGTTTCTTGTTATTTCCAGGGCATGTCCATCTACTGGCCCTTACTATGATTCCCCCTTATCAGGTTGTTCTTGGTTGCTCCACACTGTCTTTCTAGGCCCTTACAAGCCCCAGCTGTCAGGGCCAACTTGACCTTATCCCTATTGCTGAGACTTTTGTGGGTGTGCCCCACACGCACTGAAGCAGCCCCTCCAAGGGTCTGCTTGACAGCTTATCATTGGTTGGGTACCCCACATCAGGTGTAAGATCTCAATCCTGGAGCAAAATAATGGTTGGTGGACTGCCCTCTGTATGATGCTCCCAAGATTTGGGATTTATTCCCTTGAAGGAGCAGTTTACAATTTATCATGTGAGATCTCAGAATCCTTCAACATCACTTCCCAGGACCTCCACAAGATTCAGGGAGAAACAGACTCCCTCTCTGCCATGGTCATTCAGAATGCGATCACCATTAGCAGAGGGGTGCTTATGCCTATACCAATGAGGAATGTTGCTTCTGTGTCAGCCAATTGGGTGTCTTTCATAATGATATCAACCTACTCAGGGAGAAGGTTGACCTCTTTGATTCCTTGGGGCAGTGGTGTAATGACATCTTTAATTGACTCCTCAGAGGAATAGACTCTCTGTTCTACTTTATTTTACCTCCTGACTGCCCTCATCATTATAATATAAGTCTATGATATAGTCAAGTGCCTCTTTTCACTTGTAGAAATGGAATGAATAATGAGTTTATTCATCACCTTTATTTACTTACACTCCCTTATTATCCAGGAAAGGCTGAAATAACCTGGAATCAAAACCAGTCAATTAGAAGGCAGAATGAGTGTTGCCTGAGTTTGACATACCACTGATCCTTTGTGGTGTTCACTGGGTGAACCTAGAACACCTCTGTTGTGCTAACAACCACAGGGCCAGCTCTAACTGGTTCATACCAGCCCCATAGGGACAGAGCTTGTACAAATATCCTGGTTCCAGGTACTCTGTATCCTTCCTATTCTCCTGCTTCCCTTTGTTGTAAAACCATATAAACTACTCTCTAAACCCCTAATCTTTACAGCAACAGACAAGGTTCTTGCTCTTCTCCAAGCATGCATGTGCTCTACTCATCAATAAAAGCTTCTGAGTTTTGCATTTGAACTATACCTCTATTCCCCCTGTTCAGGGGGATGCTGTATTCCAATTAATCGAATTGCCAAGTAATCACCACCTACCCCAAATCATGGCATACTCTCCTTCCTACACATACACAAGGTCAATAGTGAATAAACATTTATGAAATACCTACTATGTGTGAGACACTGAACTAAATGCTGAGGATACAAAAAAGGCAAAAGATAATCCCTGCCCTCAAGGAGCTGAGGAGACAACTTGCAAACAGCTATGTACAAACAAGTGATTTAGAGGATGAATTGGCACTAATCAACAGAGAGAATATCAGGGGGATGTTTCCTATAGAAGGTGGAATTTTAGCTGGACTTGAAGAAATCCAGGAGATGTAGATCATGAAAAGAGCATTGCAGGCATGGAAAATTCAGTGAAAATGACCAGAGCCTAGAGATGGAGCATCTTGTTTGAGGAACAGAAAAGATGCTAGAGCCACTGGAAAACTGAGTAGGTGTTATTGTGTAAAGTATAAGAAGGCTAGAAAAACCTTTCCAGAATGAGGGGGTGGGGAAGGTTATGAAGGGCCTTGAATGTTAAACAGAGCATTTTGTATTTGATCTTGAAAGTAATAGGGAGCCACTGGAGTTTATTGAGTAGCAGGTGAGATGATCAGAAAAATCACTTCTGTTGGCTGAGTGGAGGATAGATTGGAGTGGAGAGAGACTTGAGGCAGGTAGACCTCCCCACCCCAGTAGCTATTATAACAGTCCAGGTAGGAGATGATGAGGGCCTGGACCAGGGTGGTGGTAGTGTCCTAGGAGAGAAAGGGACATAGTCGGAAGATGTTACAAAGGGAAAATTAACAGGACTTGGCAACAGGTTGCTTATGGTGTTGGGAGTGTGGAAGGAGAGTGAGGAAGTGAGGATTACACCTAGGTTGTGAGCCTGAGTGACTGGAAGGATAGCAAATGGGGAAGACGGAAAGAGGGGAAGGTTTTGGGTGAGGTGAGGGGTTCAGTTTTGGATGTGTTTCAATTGAAACTATCTATTGTGCACTGTTAGAAAATTGGACCTGGTGGTTTTGAGACCACCATGACAATCTCCCCTTAAGGGAGATTTATAGAATCTATGCATGGAAACCATTGTTACAAGATTAGATCTGATAGCCTTGGAGCGGTGGTGATAACAGTCTCCCCTTAAGGGAGGCTGTGAGCTTATGGAACATATTCATGGAAAAATACTAACAATAACATTTTTTGAGTGTTAGTACAACTGTGTCCCCTGAATAATATTTTGTCTATAAAAACACCAGCTTGTTTTTCTCCCCATGACAAACCCCTAAAATAACATTTTGCCCTGACCCCCGATGTACAAATTGGCCTGCTCTAACTCAGAGTATAAGAACCCCACCCTCAGAAGGGCACTTGGTAGTATACCCTGGTAACTTTGGTAACACCCCTCCAGTAGGAGCCAAGCCCCCGTCAACAGCACCTCTCCAGTGTGAGCTATACTCTACTTTAGCTTATGTGTCTGAGTTGTAAATCAGGTCCTCTTCTCCCTTTTGCCCATCACTTGTAATAAAGCTTTGCATTGAACTAATTTCCATTGTTATTTTCAGCACCCAAACCCATTAAGGGGTTGTTTTCTCTGATGTCTCTGGCTGGCCCACTGGCCTTTCCTTAGACATAAACTGGGTATCCAGACAAGGACTTAACCTATTGATGGCCACACCTATGTGTGTGGGGTGGGGGGGGGGGGAGTAGTATGACATTGGCATTGTAAACTCAGTTGTAGAAAACAAGGGAACTCTACATCATCCCAGGAGGGATTCCTTTGTGCCAGAAGACTCACAAAACATATATTCAGTCCAAGATGTCAGTTAAGGCAATTTAAACCTAGGGAGAAGAGAGTATGAAAGACAAGCTAACATATGTACATAACATGTCTCTGGGAAGAGTGGGTTCAACCTTGAAGCACAAAAGTACTGAAACACACATTTTTCAGGCAGCTAGATGGTGCCATGCTGGAGTTCGAGTCAGGAAGGTCTGAGTTCAACTATGACCTCAGACACTTTCCAGCTGTGTGACCATGGGCAAGTCACTTAACTAATGTCTGCCTCAATTTGCTCAATTGCAAAAGGGGACAATAACAGCATCTACTTCATAAGATTGTTGTGAGGATCAAATAAGATAGAAAACATGAAGTGTTTTGCACACTTGAAAGCATATGTGCATATATGTGCACATATATGTAGCAATGCATGTATGTATAAATGTTAGAGAAGAAAATGATAATAAAACAAGTGTAGGCTCAGACTTAAAGTGTGGGTATAAAACATTTGTCCCTGACCTTCCTGTCACCGAAGTCCTTTTCTCTTTTTACAAAATCCCCATAAATTTCACTTTCAGGTGAAGTATAGCCAATAGACAAGTCTTGCCCTTGTCTACAGGACTGTCTTAACTGCTGGGTCAAATCACTGCTGGCCTGGGTCAACATGTTCCTCCTCAGGTCTAGCTACTTGCACATTCTACTACCAACTCCAATAGCTGGACTTCTGATGTGCCTTCCAACCTTTCAACTTTTGCAGAGTCTTCTTCTGATCTGTCTCAAGATACTCATTCACCTAAGATCAGGAAAGAATTAACAAAAAAGGAACAGTTACTGTGTATTCAGGGATACAGGATGTCCACATAGGGAAAGGGAGGGGGTGTGGTTATGTATGGAAAGGGCAACCTCCCCAAACCTCTAAGTCCTAGTTCTTCCTGTCAAGAAAGATTGCATCCTCAAGCCTTTTGTACTCATATTCATTTTGGTTTCAGCAGCCTAGGAGCCATCCTCAGTTATCCTGATCTATATCTTGCCACTGGACCCAGATGGTTGAAGGGTTAATGGAATATAAGATCTTCCCTGTACATTAGTAGGCCTATGTGACTACATATGCTCCCTTTTTCTCCTTGGAACAGGGGCTGTATTCCCAGGTCTAAAGGTACGTAGGTATTTTACCTTATCAATCATGGATGTCTTGCTCCTTTGAACTCTGGCCCAGTTCACAGTTATAATACATCCCATCCTGAGTCACACAGAGGCCTGGTGCAGAACCAATCAGGTGGTGGGCCACAGAGTTTTCATGCCTTTTGGTACTAAGCCAATTCGGAGCTGAGTCTTTGTTTGAAAACTGTATATATTCAGGGGGATTGATATTGCCTTGGGGGCTTGCCTGGGCGGGGGCCTTGCTTATGGGAAGGATACTTCAGATGTCAGTGCTCTCCAATCTGATGATGTGTATAAATATTTGTTACTCTGTTAAGTTTTGTTTTCTATATTTTCTATATTTCTATAATGATGTTTTGTCTTCTTCTAGTGTGCAGAATAAATGTCATGTGGTTTAGTTTTAAAGGAAGAGTACTTATTATACTATGTGATTCTGTCCTTAAAAATGCATATGTATATTCATAGCAACTGCTCATATCTCATTGGATATACAATGATTCTGGGGGACGAAGTGAAGCTGATGACTCTGCACAGCCTTCCCTTACTTAAATCCAATTCACATGCAAGTCATGGCATCAGCTTCCTGATATCATGGTCCTCTTCAAAAACAAAGGACAAACAAAAACAAGAGGTCTCAGCAGTCAATTAAAAAGCTTTTCACCTCACTTTAGGAACCCAATAGGAAACAGTCATGGAATACCTGTGAGTTCATTGAAGTGATGGGAAGGGCCCCTCCTAAATTATACATGACTGGAAGCAGGCTTACCCAGACTCCACACTACTTTAAAAACTGTGCACTTACTCATTGCACTTGTAAGGAATGACAAGGATGGCAAATACAAAGACACAGGGGAACGCTTTGCCCTTTGGGGTAACCTCAACATTGGAAATGCATGATCAGAAGAGATAGGCTAGTCATAAGTGGGCACTGAAGGCTAGCAGATGGACAGCCCTAGCTCTGCACAGGAATCCAGAGGAACCTCAGAAGATGGCAGACCTTCAGCATGTTAGATGTCTGATTAAGGAGGTTTAGGATTCATGTGAATGGAACACTCAGCACTTTAAAAGATTTGATATAGTTTATTTAGAATATAGGCAAGTGAGAAGGAAGCCAGAGACAATAGAGTAAAGGCTTAGGAATAGTAAAATAAGAGCAACTATGACTTATATATATATATATATATACATACATACATATATACACATACACATATACATACATACATACATATATACAAACATCTCCACGATCATCACCGATGTGGGAAGCACCAACACCTGACCACCCATCAGGGTCCCGCTCAGGACAGGCAGGACTCCAACTGCTTAGTGGAATATATCTATACATATTTACAGTCATCACTGATGCAGAGAAGCACCAACACCTGACCACACAAGCTGGGGAATCCCGGGTACAGCCATCAAGGTTCCACTTGGGAGGGTCCCAGGCAGGATGTCTCCTCCATGGGTGAGATTCCAATCTGGGGTCTGAATCTTACAGTTTAAGTACTGCTGAGAACAAAGAAGGCACACTGCCAAGTGTTTTTTAGCAAGCATCATCTTGTGTGAGGCCGAGGATGGAGGCCAATCTCTTCTCAAGGCCTTGGTCAGGGTCCCAGGAGAAGCACAGCCCTCATGTTCCCAGGATTTTCTGTTCCAAAACAACTCAGGGTAATAGAAAGGTCTTATTGAGTTGGGACCTTGGTTTGTATAATCTTATTCCTTACAGGGGGGCTTACCTTACCCCTTCATTTGGCCTTAAGATTATACAAAGCGTAGGCCATTCCTGCAAATGGGACCATGGATATATAGATGTATAAACAATATGCTAAATAATAGATCATACCAGTGGTGAATAGCATCTGAAGTGATTAAATGAGAGACCTCTAATAGTTTATTAGCAACTATATGGGTTTGTATTCCGTGTTCATTGAGCACTCATCGATTTTTCTCCAGTAGTTGCCTCAGGTCCAAGGAAGAATTCAATATAGAAATTAAAGGTTCAAGGGAAAGATAGACATGGGGCAAGGGCAAAGGCTTAGGGATCCATTCAAGATTGAAAGTATCCTCTTGGTCAGGGGGAAAATAGAAATTATCACCCTGCCAATGAAGATAAGTTATATTATTTGGGCATCCAGAAAAAGGGACCTCTTGGTCTATAGAGAATAAATCAGTCTGGTTATTGAAGCTTACACAAATATGTTGGCTAGATACTTCATATAACATAAAAAAGTTAGAAAGCAGATACAGAGTAAAATCACACAGGTTGGAGGAATAGTTCGATAGGTAAGGGCCATCCCACAAACTAAGACATTATTACAAACAAGAGTTCAAGCACAGTCTCCCCTTAAACAGATGGGACCTGAAATCATTTGGGATAAGGGACGAAGGTCTCAACTTCCCAACTTCATACTGAGAGAGGGTGTAGAGCTGTCTCTGCTTCATAGGGTCCCACTATTCAAGGGGCTGGCTCTTTAGCCAGAGTCTAGGGGTGATGAGTCATGGTCTCAGACAGTGGTTGGCACTGAGCCTGAGATGTCATCTGCAAGTGAAGGGTGCTGAGCCTAGAAGAAACAAATCTAGCAAAGAGATTGAACAAAGGCCAAAAAGGAGCAGGAGGAAATTAACCAGAAGTAGGGTGAGTATGGGCTAGTATAACCCATTTTCACATAGACAAGATACTTTATAAATTATTATTCTTTTACTAACATAACTGTCCAGCCTTATGCCGAAGAGGTTCCTGACTTGAACCTCACAACTGAATAGTAGACATATTATCTTTGTTTCAAAAAACTTGTTCATCATTTGATTATATTCACTCTTGAAGAGATACTTCAGAAATTGAATCTTTTACATATACATTCAGTTACAAGTGTTAACTTTTGCTATGATCATGGAATAACTACAAATTCAGATTTAAACAGCAAGATCTCTTCTGCTTTACAACTTATTGCATTGATTTAACGGTAACTCATCTTGAAATTTACCAAACCTTCAAAAGTATAACACACAAGACCTTTCAAAACATCTCTTCTAAAATATTTCCTTTCTTTAAAAAAAGCAGTTTGAATTTATCCCAATGTTAAGGGGAATAATCACTAAATCTTTATGTAAGAAAAATTAATTGGAAAGTTTTAAATGATATCTTTCTTTTTCCTTAAATGAAAAGTAAACCTTTAAAATTGGAATTCATTAAACTAAGTTAGTGTCTTTGAGTAACATAAATTCGCAAAGTATTATTACAGATTAAATTCCTGGACACTTACAGAATTCCTAGATATCACAAAATTTAGTCTTATGCAGTTTGTATAACTTTCTGCACATGTTCTAATTCTGGATGGAAAAATAATATTAGATTTTCCAATAAGCTAACACAAAAGAGCTCTTATCTTTTGCTGACTACTTGCTCTGATCATAGAAAATTTGCTATAGAAGGAAAAAAGGCAGACCTGTGATATTCCAAACATGACAGGAGAAAACATCCTTGGCTCTGTTTAAATTCAGGTAAAGTCACAGATATCCAACCATGCAGTATCCATTCCACCTCATAGCTAGACTCAGGAATAGGTGGGAAACATTCCTTTTCAAATGAACACCATGGGTAAACTGAGCCAGAAGGGGTCCCATCCCAGACTGAGGCTAAGATTGCCCCTTCAGGCTTTATGAAATGTAGACTTCCATCTGTTAACAGTATAGGATTACATTCCCCCTGAGTAGTTTGTGTCATTTCTCTCAGATACTGGTTTAATGCAGAAAACTATACCCAGATTCAAACTCAAAACAAAATTTGGTTATGGTCTCAAATGCCTTTTTTACCTTAAACAGCCATTTTCACCAATCACAGCTTAGAGCCAATTTTTATTCTCATGGAGCTGCAATAAGCAATAAAGATTTATCAAGTCTCACATATGTAAAGGATTCCATCTCCTTCTCAAATCTACACTCATCCTGGATTATAAAATTGTCCTTGTGTCTCCCATATTGTTCTCAGTCTTTTCCATAAAACTTCTGAGACTACTTACTATTCTGGAACCTATAAACACTACTCTCCAGATCTTGAGGGTCTGTCTTTCCTAGCCTTCCCACCAGGAGACTCACAATGCTTTCTTAATACCCTTTTTGTTTACTTCCTTGCATATAAGACACTTCACAGATTTGTTTAGCAACTATGTATATATACACTTCTATATTTCTTTAAGGCTATAACACACATTACTTATTCTCCCCAATGGGCTCCTTGATGTAAAAACTGACAAAATTTCCCTCATGATTTGTTGATTAACCGTTTCTCTCCCGTGAAACAATAACCAATGGCCTTGTTCAGTTTCAGTTTTCCCAACCTTAATCAATTTTTCCTTTTCAGCTGCTATAAACACAAGTATGGCTTTTGTCTTAGGGACTTGGGGATTCAACACATACATCATAGATTCTATGGACAGGGCAGCCTCCTTAACTTTCTTGTCTGATAATCTGTTCCCCATCATTTCATACCCAAGATCTTATAAAACATTTCTTAAAAATATTTCCCTTTGTCAAAAACAATTTATCCTACCATCATTAACTACTATACAATTCCTAAATTCTCTAGTCATAAAATCTTTCCCACATAATTGACAAAACTTATACAAGGAGGTTTCCCAGGTCTTTTTTCACATAATTACCAATAATTACCTTTCACAAGCATACTTTTGTAAATAATTGGTTTATGCAATTACTCCAAATAGCTTGGTTAACAATCTTGACTGAAACTTTCTTTTAGTACAACTGTTTACCAGTAACAGTATCATAAGCCATTACTATGTTCTTAAACTTGAAATCAAAACCAATTAATTGCCAATGAACTTATCACTATAAATCAATTACATTCTGGAATCTCACATAGATGGTGAATATGGTGATCCATAAACCTTCAAATTAACATAAATACATCCATAGATGAAGCAAATTTGAAAATCACATCCTTAGCTGCTACATTAAAAG
The DNA here is from genome assembly GCA_028646575.1 of Pseudocheirus occidentalis. NCBI lineage: Eukaryota > Metazoa > Chordata > Mammalia > Diprotodontia > Pseudocheiridae > Pseudocheirus > Pseudocheirus occidentalis. Next base: position 62,191,623 of record CM053602.1, on the reverse strand, counting down.
ACTAGAGGGAATGGAATGCAATATTTTGTCAAGCAAAAGAGCTAGGACTGCAACCAAGGATCAACTACCCGGCAAGACTGAGCATATTCTTTCAGGCAAGGAGATGGGCATTTAATGAAATAAAGGACTTCCAGACTTTCCTTATGAAAAAGTCTGAGCTCAATGAAAAATTCAATCTCCACTTACAAGACCAAGAAAGACATAAAAAGGTAAACAAGGAAAACATACACTCACACATACATATACACACACAGATGTTCACATATACACATGACTTGGAACTCAATAAGAACAAACTGTTTACATTCCTCTATGAGAAGCAGATACCTGTCAATAGTGAAATTTGTATAAGTATTGTGACACGTAAAAGGGATGTACACAGAAGGAGGCTGTGGGTATAATTGGATGAATCTGAAGATTGAAAATGCACCAAGCAGTATAGCATCCAAATTCCTAGAGGAAAAGTCAAGGTAATTACAGGAAGAAATAGATAGCAAAACAATACTAGTGGGGGACCTCAATCTCCCCCTCTTTGAACTTGATAAATCTAACCTCAGAATAAACAAGAAAGACGTTAAGGAGGCAAATAGAATTTTAGAGAGGCTAGACATGATAGATCTATGGAGAAAACTGAATGGGGATAAAAAGGAATATACCTTCTTCTCAGCAGTCCATGGCACATACACAAAAACTGACCATGGACTAGGGCATAAAAATCTCACAATTCAGTGCAGAAAGGCAAAAATATTAAATACATCATTCTCAGATCATGATGCAATAAAAATTATATGCAATGAAGGTCCACGGAAAGAGGCAAAAAACTAATTGGAAACTAAATAATTTAATCCTAAAGAATGAGTGGGTCAAACAAGAAATTGTAGAAACAATCATTAACTTCATTCAAAAGAATGACAATAATGAGACATCATACCAAAACTTGTGGGATGCAGCAAAGGCAGTTCTTAGGGGAAGTTTTATATCCCTGAATGCATGCATGAAAAAATTAGGAAAAAAAATGGAGGTCAATGAATTGGGCATGCAATTGAAAAAGCTAGAAAAAGAACAAATTGAAAAATCTCCAATTAAATACTGTCAGGATAACCTCACCTGACCACAGGGGCAGCTGGTTACTTACCTCAATCAAGAAAGCACAAGCACATTCTCAAGAACAGAAGAGTCAAGGCTCAGAGGTGCATATAGAGAAAGTTTATTGAATCCTCTCCATGGGGAAGCCTTACAGCAAGATCTTAAAACAGACTTCGGGGCGGCTAGGTGGCACAGTGAATAGAGCACCGGCCCTGGAGTCAGGAGTACCTGAGTTCAAATCCGGCCTCAGACACTTAACACAAAAAAACTGGCCGTGTGACCTTGGGCAAGTCACTTAACCCCAACTGCCCTCCAAAAAGCAAAAAAAAAACCAGACTTCGACCCTGCCCCTAAAACCTAAGTCTTATGTAACCCAGACTCACATACCATACCAGAAAAACAACAGAGACCAGCTGCATGGAATAGGTTGTAGCAAGAATGTGGGAGGGGAGGTGCAGTCACAGGGGCATGAAGGCCCCAAGGGTGCAGAGACGCTTGTGTGGAACTTCTGGAAACCACATGTATGAGAACTTTGAACAATGCAGCACACCACAGCCCCTATGTGACCAGGGGAGTACATTATGCTCTGAACTCTATGGGACCCGGCCTATTTCAGGGCCTCAACACTCCATGTGCCTCAACATAACTGCATGCAACCTGCTTGTTTTTCCTAACCCTCACAAAATACTAAATTAGAAATAATGAAAACCAAAGGAGAGATTAATAAAATTGAAACTAAGAAAACTATTGAACTTATAAATAAAACTAAAAGTAGGTTTTATGAAAATAAACAATAAAATTGATAGACCTTTAGTCAATATGATTTAAAAAAGAAAGAAGAAAACCAAATTTCAAGTCTCAAAAATTAAAAGGGTGGATGTAGAGGAAATTAAAAAAATAATTAGGAATTATTTTGCCCATTTGTATGCACATAAATTTGACAATTTTGGTGAAATGGGTATTTACAAAAATAAAAGTTTCCCAGACTAACTGAAGAGGAAGTAAATTACTTAAATAACCAGATCTCAGAAAAAGAAATTGAACAAGTTATCAGAGAACTCCCAAGGAAAAAATCCCCAGGGCCAGATGGATTCACTAGTGAATTCTATCAAACATTTAAAGACCATTTGATCCCAATACTCTACAAACTATTTGGGAAAATTTGTGAGGAAGGAGTCCTACCAAATTCTTTTTATGACACAAATATGGTACCGATACCTAAAATCAGGGAGAGACAAAACAGAGAAAGAAAATTATAGACCAATCTCTCTCGTGAATATAGATGCAAAAATCTTAAATAAAATATTAGCGAAAAGGCTACAGCAACTTATAACAAGAATAATACATTTTTGTCAGGTCGGATTTATTCCAGGAATGCAAGGATGGTTCAATATTAGGAAAATCATCAGTATCATTGATCATATCAACAATAAAACTAGCAGAAACCATATGATTGTCTCAATAGATGCAGAAAAAGCCTTTGACAAAATACAACATCCATTCCTATTAAAAACACTAGAAAGTATAGGAATAAATGGAGTTTTCCTTAGAATAATAAGTAGCATC
>CM053602.1:62172605-62188471 GCA_028646575.1 Pseudocheirus occidentalis | reverse complement strand
CAGAGCAAGGGGGGGAGGGATGGGAAGGAGAGACATATGATCACTGTCACAATATGTCCACTGTGAAGATGTCCTGTATAATCACACATCCACAGCCTGCATTGAATTGCTTGTCCTTCCAATGGGGGTGGGTGACAAGGGAGGAATCGAAAGAATCTAGAATTTAAAGTTCTGCAATACCTGCAACTAGGAATTAAGATATACAGGGGCTGGGGTAGGGAGACCCTCCCTGCCCTACCAGAAAGTAAGAAAGCAGATCAGGGGAGAATTACAGTTGGATTGCTGTTTTATGGTTGGGGCAGGGGAAAGACAGGGAGAAAATTTATAATTCAAAAACCTCATGAAAATGAATGATGTAAACAAGAAAACAAATTAAAAAATATATCATGAGAATTCATATAGAGGGAGGGAAATAATAGGGAAAAAGTGACTAGTTCTCATATTGTACTTACAAAGCAATAATCCTCAAAAGTTCAGAAGGAAACAGACAAATAAGATAGTTTTGAAAGTAACATGTTGAATTGTATGAATATATGTGTGCATATCTAAGTATGTATGTGTGTGTATGTATGTATATATATATATATCAAGCTATATATAATAGAAAATAGTGATTTTGTAAAAAAAAAATGCTTACAAAGAGAAAAGAGAGAAATTGTAAGTCAATGAATTGGGCACACTACTAAAACAAAAAACAAAAAGAAACTAGTAAAAGAAACAAATGAAAAATCCTCAATAAAATACCAACATGGAAATTCTGAAAATCCAAGGAGAGATTCATAAAATTGAAAGTAAAACAAAACAAAACAAAAACCACTGAACTGAAAGATAAAACTAGAAACTGATTTTTATGGAAGGAAAAAAACAGATAAATCATTACTTAATTTGACTAAAAAAAGAAAGAAGAAAAACATATTATTAGTCTCAGAATTGAAAAGGGTGAATGCACCACCAACGAAGCTGTAATTAAAGAAATTTTAGGTGCTATTTTGCCTAATTATAAGCTAATAAAACCTAGTGAAACTGATAAATATTTACAAAAGATTTATTGCTGAGATTATCAGAAGAGGAAATAGAGTATTTAAATAACCCTATCTTATAAAAACAAGCCATAAACAAGCTCCCTAAGAAAAACCCCCAGGACCATATGGAGTTACAAGTGAATTTTATCAAACATTTAAAGAACAATTAATTCCAATACTATATATAGGTAAAGTAAGAATCCCACCAAGTTCCTTCTATGATAAAAATATGGCTTTGATACTTAAAAAGGAGGAGCAAAAATGAAAGAAAGAAAATCATAGGCCAATTTCCCCAAAGAATATTGGTGCAAAATTTCTAAATAATATACTATTGAGGAGATTTCAGAAATATTCACTGTTAGGAAAACTAACAACATAATTGATTACATAAATAATAAAAAACAACAAAAATCACATGATTATCTCAATAGATGCAGAAAAATCTCTTGACAAAACATAACACCTACTTCTATTAAAAACACTATAAAGAAAGGAATCAATGGAGGCTTTTTAAATTGATAATTAGTACCTACCTAAAATCAAGAGCAAGTGCAATCTTCAGTGGGGATGAGGAATGGAGCAAGGATCCATGATCACCACTATTATTCAATATTGAAGGAAATAAAACTATCACTATTTAAAGATGATATGATAACATACTTAGAGAACCCTGGAGAATCACCAAAAAACTAATTGAAACAACAACTTCAGCAAAGTTGCAGGATATGAAATAAAGCCACATAAATCATCAGCATTTCTGTATATTACCAACAAAATACACCAGGAAGAGATAGAAAGACAAATTCCATTTAAAATAACCATAGACAATATAAAATACTTGGGAGTCTACCTGCCAATACATACGCCGGAACTACATGAACACAATTACTACTAATAATAAAAATGACAATTCTATGTTAATTAATCAGCCTACCAAATCAGCCTATCAATCAGCCTACCAAAGAAATATTCTTAGAGGTAGGAAAAATAGTAACAAAATTAATGTGGAAGAACAAAAGATCAAGAATAGCAAGGGACTCAATAAGAAAAGAAGGAATGTAGCCTAGCAATACCAGATTTCAAACTATATTACAAAGCAGTAATCATCAAAACAATCTTCTGGGCCTCAAGTTAAGGAAGATTCTTCTTACTGAGTTTAAATCTGGCCCCAGACATTTACTAGCTGTGTGACCCTCATCAAGTCACTTAACCCTGTTTGCCTCAGTTTCCTTATTTATAAAATTATCTGGAGAAGGAAACAGAAAAATACTCCAATATCTTTGCCAAGAGAATCCCAAATGGGGTCACGAACAGTTGAACACAACTAAAGGAACTAAACAACAATAACTGGCTAAGAAATAGAATGGTGGATTACTGGTATGGCTTAGGTGCATAATACACAGTAGTAAATGACCAAAGCAATCATGTTTAGGGACAGCTAGGTTGTACAATGGATAGAGAGTCAGATATGACTGAAAAATGACTGAACAACAAGAAAATAGATAAATAGTTAAAAGGACATGTAGAAACAGTTCTCTAAAGAAGAATTAAAATTATTCATAGCCACATGAAAACAAATTCCAAATCTCTAAAAAGAGAAATTCAAAGAAAAACAACTCTGAAGTTTCACCTTATACCCTGTAAATTGGCAAAAATGACAGGAAATGGTAATGGTCACTGTTGGAGGGTTTGTAGGAAAGTAGACATACTAATACATTGTTAGTGGAGCTGTGAATTGGCACAACCATTTTGGAAAGTAATTTGAAATTATACCAATAAAGTGACTAAAACGTCCATATGTTTTGAACCAGAGATTCCATTACTAGCCACTGATAAGAAAAAAGTCCTAATATACTCCAAAATATTTATAGTAGCATTTTTTGTGATAGCTAAGAATTGGAAACAGATGCCCATCAATTAAGGAATGGCTAAACAGACTGTGGTACATGAATGTAAAAAAATGTTGCTGTGTTACAAGAAATTATGTACACAATGAATAAACAGAAGCATGGGAAGATCTATATGAACTGATGGAGGGTGAAGTCAGCAGAGCCAAGAAAGCAATCTAAGCACTAACTACAACAATGTAAATGACAAGACCAACACAACAAAAAAATCAAAAGTAAATGTAACAAAAGTATAAAGATCAAGTGGGCCTTGAACACATGAGAAGACACCCCCAACCTACCTCTTCATGAAGGAGAGGTTCAGAGGTATTAATCATTGCACATGTTTTTGGACTTTTTCAACATATCCAACAGTTGTGCTGACTTTTTTTTTCCTCTCTAAAAAAATACTATTTGTCCTGTGGGATGGCTTTTGGGGAGGGGAAAAGGGGAAAAGGAGATTCTTGGGATAACTATGATGATGTAAGAAATAAGAAATATCTATAAAAATTAATTTTTTAAAAAAAGACAGGTTGGGAAAGATTTCCAGTAAATGATGAGTCTTTAGTTAGGACTTAAAGGAAGCCAGGGAGGTCAGTAGGCAGAGGAGAGGAGGAAGAGTATTCAAGAAATGCAGGACAGCCAGAAAAAAAATGCCTGGAGCTGAGAGCTGGAGGGTCTTGTTGGTGGAACAGCCAAGAGGCCAGTGTCACTGGATAGAAGAGTACCAGTCATGAAATGAGGCATAAGAAAAGTAGAAAGGTAGGAGGCAGAGTCAAGATGGTGGCATAGAAGCAGGAGAACTCCACGAGCTCCCCCCACAACCACCTCAAATACCTATAAAATATGACTCTAAACAAATTTTAGAGCTCCATAAGCCACAAAAGGACAGAGAAACAAAGCTCCTGCTGAAGACAGCCCAACAGGCAGACAGAAAGGGTTCATTGCAGCACACTGGGATCTAAACCCAGCCTGGCATGAAACCACAGATTTAGCCCCAGGAAGAGCCAGGACAAGCCACGGATGGAGTATTCAGGAGAGTGGTTCACCAGCAGCTGTGGCAGTTTCCAGAATTATCAGTCCATAAGAGCCAAGGACAACGTGAAAGATCAGTGGAAATTGGCTGAATTTGGGACGGAGCAGTGGGTCAGACCATCTGCCCCCAGAGCTAGAAGCGGCATAACCAGCGGCCCTGCAGCCACCTCCACATGGCTGCTTCAGAACTCCTGGACTGCAGATTGCAGGGGGGCCAAGCAACCATTCAGAGTCTAAGTGATCTTGCCTTAATCTGCCTGGATTAGGATTGTGGTCTTGGATGGTGGTTCTGAGGTGCATGACCAGTGAGCTAAAGCTGGTGGGGGGGGGGGGGGCTGTAGAGATGGTGGGCTCCTAATAGCTCTGGCAGCTGTGAAAACCCCAGCAATTTGGGACAAAGCTCTCCCCTCTGAAAGCAGAGTTCTAAGGAGCACAAAAGTCAAGCAACTGACTGGCAACATGAGCAGGCAAAGGAAGCAAAGCGAAAACAGCATTCCAACTTTAGATTTCTTTTTTAGGGACAAAAAGGATCAAAGCATGGAATGGGAGGAAGACAACACAGTTGGAACTACCACACCAAAAACTTCCAAGAAAAATGTAAACTGGTTACAGGACAGAGGAGCTTAAGAAGGATTTTGAAAACCAAATAAGAGAAGCAGAGGAAAAATTGGGAAGAGAAATGAGAACGATGCAAGAAAAGCATGAAAAGAGGGTCAAAAACCTGACTGAAGAAAATAATACCTTAAAAAATAGATGAACTCAAATGGCAAAAGAGGCTCAAAAAGTCAACGAGAAGAAGAATGCCTTAAAAAGCTGAATCTGCCACATGGAAAAAGAATCTTGAGATTCTTTTGAATTCACTGAATATTCACTGAAGAGAATAATTCCTTCAGAATTAGAGTGGAGCAAATGAAAGCTAATGACATTATGAAAAATCAAGATACTGTTAAACAGATCTAAACAAATGAAAAAATAGAAGGCAGTGTGAAATATCTCCTTGATAAAACCATTGACCTGGAAAATAGATCCAGGAGAGACAATTTAAAAATTATTGGACTACCTGAAAGCCATGATCAAAAAAAGAACCTAGAAATCATCCTTCAAGAAATTCTCAAGGAAAATTTCCCTGATATTTTAGAACCAGAGGGCAAAATAGAACTTGAAAGAATCTACCAACTGCCTCTTGAAAAAGATCCCCAAAAGAAAACTCCTAGGAATGTTGTAGCCAGGTTCCAGAGTTCCCAGATCAAGGAGAAAATATTACAAGCTGCCAAGAAGAAACAATTTGAATATTGTGGAAGCACAATCAGGATAACCCAGGATCTAGAAGCTTCTACATTAAGGGATCAAAGGGCCTGGAATATCACATTCAGGATATCAAGGGAACTAGGATTAAAACCAAGAATCACCTACCCAGCAAAACTGAGTATAATATTTCAGGGGAAAATATGGCTATTCAATGAGGTGGAGGACTTTCAAGCATTCTTGATGAAAAAAGCAGGACCGAATAGAAAATTTGACATTCAGATACAAGTGAGAAGGTAAACAAGGAAAAGAAATCATAAGAAACTTATTAAAGTTGAACTATTTATATGCCAACATGGAAAAACAATAATTATAACTTATGAAACTTTTCTTAGTATGACCATAGGTGAAGGGAATGTAAATGTATATTTATGTATACATACACATATGTCTATATAGGAGGGTATATATGCATATGAACACATATTTGAGTGTGTGTATATATGTGTACATAGACAGAGGGCACAGGATCAATTAAATAGGAAGGGATAATATTTTAAAAGGTGAAATTGAGAGGTGGGAGAGGAATAGAATAAGAGGAGACAGGGAGAGAAAGAATGGGGTCAATCATCTCAATGGAGGGGAAGAACAGGGAGGGAAAAAAGAATGGGTCAACCTTACTCTCATTGAATTTGGCTTTGGGAAGGAAGGACATACACTCTAAATGGGGTATTTTGCTCTACAGGAGAGTAGGGGGAAGGGGATGAAAGTGGGGATGACGGAGGGGAGAACAGGGTGGGAAGAAGGTTGCTCGAAGTGCACACTTCTGTAAAGGGACAGGGACAAAGTAGAGAACAGAACAAAAGGGGACAGGATAGGAAGGAGGGACATATAATCAGTCTCTCACAATATGTCCACTGTGGAGATGTTTTGCGTAACCACACACGTATGGCCTGTATTGAATTGCTTGTCTTTCCAGTGGGGGTGGGTGATGAGGGAGGAAGGGAAAGAATCTAGAATTTAAAGTTCTAAAATCAAATGTTAAAAAATATATGTATATATATTATTATCATTGTCATTATTATTTATATGCAACTGGGAAATAAGATATACAGGCACTGGGGTAGGGAGATCCATCTTGCCCTACCAGAAAGTCAGAGGGGTGATGGGGAAGGATATAGGAGAGAGCAGATTGGAGGAGGGGGTATACAGTGGGATCACTGTTTTGAGGTGGTGGGCAGGGGAAAGACAGGGAGAAAATTTGTAATTCTAAATCTCATGGAAATGAATGATGTAAACCAAAAATAAACAAAAGTTAATTGAAGAAAAGTAGAAAGGTAAGAGGAAGCTAGGTTATAAAAGTCTTCAAATACCAAACAGAGCATTTTGTATTTGATTCTGGAGACAATTGGGAGCCACTAGAGTATATTAAGTAGAGGGGTGATGTGATTGGATCTGTACTTTAGGAAAATCACTTTGGTGGCTGAATGGGGGATGGATTGGAGTGGGGAGAGACTTGAGGCGGGCTGACCCACCAGGAGTGAGGTGATGAGGGCCTGCACCAGGGGGGTATCAGTGTCAGAGGAGAGAAAGAGACATATTTGAGAGATGCTATAAAGGTGAAGTTGACAGGCCTTGGTAACAGCTTGGATATGGGGGTGGCTGGGTAAGAGATAGTGAAGACTACAGGATGGCTCTTAGATTGTGAGTCTGAGGGACTGTTAGTATAGTTGTGCCCTCTCATTGTTGTTTGTCTTTCATTCTCAAAGAGGACCAGGGCATCAGAAAGGTGATGTCATGACTTGCAAAAGAATTGGATTTAAGTGAGAGACGCTATGCAAAGTCACCAGCCTCGCTCTCTCCTCTGGGTTCAGCAGTGGCCAGATATAGATCAAGATGAAGGGAAGACCTTCAGGATTTCTGGCCGAAACAGAAACAATGCTATTTACATTCACTCTGAGTAATCAGGGCCCAAACAGTGACCCCGTGGGCTTGGACTGGGACCTGTCCAATCAATGAGTGTCAGAATGTTTTAGGTTTAAGATATGGTCCTTAAGAAAGAAATGTAGCCTGTAAACCCCAAGATATCTTGTAAGGTTTCAGTGATCAAAATTTACATTTATTTGGGCAGAGCGTCCTCAGGTAAGGGTATGATACCCTGTATGGACAGAGGGAGAGGAAGAAGAAAGAAGGAAGAGGAAGCAGAGAAGGAGAAAGAGAAGGAAAGGAGCTGTGTTGCCCAACAGAAACTGGCCTGTTGAGTCCCCAGTGGGGCATTTTGTTCTACTCACAAGTTATTGTTCTCAAAGAGGACCATGACATCAGAAAGGAGATGCCATGACTTGCAAGTGAATTAGATTTAAGTGAGGAAGGGCTGTGCAAAGCCACCAGTCTCACTTTCTCTTCTGGAGCCATCTGGGTCCAGTGTCAAGACACAGATCAAGAGGACTGGAGATGGCCCAGGAGCAGTGGGAGACCAGAGCCTTTTTCAGCAAAGCTCTTTTCCAGGTCTCAATTTGACTGAGGCAAAGCCCATTCAGTGATTAAGGCTAGGTAAGAAGTTGGTGCCCTCTACTTTAATAAGGAAGGAGGTGGGGATGGGGAGAAGTGTTTAGGGGAAAAGATCTGTTGTGAACATGTTAACTTTAAGATGTCTACTGGACATCTAATTCAAGATGTCTGAGAGGCAGATGCAGATGTGAAATTAGAGGTCAGCAGAGAGTTTGGGGTAGGATAGGCAGATTTTGGAACCATCAGCATAGAGATGGCAATTAAATCCATAGGAGCTGCTGAGATCAGCAAGTGAAGTAGCATAGAGGGAGAAGATAAGAGGTCCCAGGACAGAGCCCTGAAGGACATCTATGGTTACAGGGTGTGACCTGGAGGAGGATCCAGAAAAGGAGAGAGAGAAGGAGAAGTCAGAGAGGTAGGAGGAGAACCAGAAGAGAGGGGTGTCCCCAAGACCTAGAGAGGAGAGTGTATCAAGGAAGAAAGAGTGATAAATAGTATCAGAGGATACAGAAGGGTGAAGAAGAACAAAAAAGCCATTGGATTTGGTAACCATTGGTAACTTTGGAGAGAGCAGCTTCAGTAGAATGATGAGATCAGAAGCTGTCTTGCAAGGGGTTCAGAAGACAGTGAAAAGGGAGCAGCAGTGAACAGAGCACCAGCCCTGGAGTCAGGAGGACCTGAGCTCAAATCCAACCTCAGACATTTGACACAATTAGCTGTGTAACCTTGGGCAAGTCAACCCGAATTACCTTGCCTTCCCCCCTCAAAAAGTTTTTAAAGTATATATACATATAGGTTAAAGTCCCCTAGTATGAAGACAAGAGTTGGGGAGGAGAGAAAAACTGTGAACCAGCTAGGCACTGAAATACTCAGAGAATGGAGAAATATTTCACAATCTGTTTTCATTGACCATCATTTAATCTCAATCTTTTCCACTCTCCTCAAGCTGCCATCTCCACTCCCACCCATATCATATCTCCCCTCACATCCTAGTGCCTCCTGGAGCTTGTGCTCTGTATTTTACTTTTTCCTACGAAACTTCTAGCAAGAATCTTGGACACACAGTTGACAATTTGACTTCGTTCACTGCTTAGCCACTGCAGTTTGGCTCCTATTTGTCCTCCATAACTGAAGCTACTCCCTCAAATGTTACTGGTAACTAATCAGTCCCTAAGCCCAATAGTCACTTAGGCCTCATCCTTTATGATATCTGTACATCATTTTACCCTGTTGACCATCCCTCCTTGGTTTTCTCTCCCATGAATTCAGATATCATATTAACACCGAAGATTCTCAAGTCTAACCTCCAATCTCACATCTCCAATTGCTTTTCAAACATTTCAGACTGGATATCCAATAAACATCTTAAATATGACATGTCCCAATCAGAACTCATTATCATTCCCCATCCAAATCCTTTTCCTCTTCCAAAAGATCCCTATTACTGTCAAGGACACCACCATCCTCAGAGGCCCCTAGGTTTATAAGCACTCATTGGCTCTCACCCCCCTCCCATATTCGGATTGTTGCCCATTGATTTTATCTTTGTAGCAGCTCTCATATACATATCCTTTGCTCTTCTGACACAGCCACCAACCTGGTACAAGTCTTTATCACCTCATACCTGGACTATTATAGTAGCCTTTTGATTAGTCTCCCTGCTACAAGTCTCTTTCCACTCAAGTTCATTCTCTACTCAACTGTCAAAGTGATCTTCCTAAGCACAGGTCTGACCATGTCACCCCCTACTCAATATATTCCAGTGACTCCCTATTGCTTCCAAAATTGAATATAAAATCCTCTGGTTGGTTTTTAAAGCCCTGCCCTTCCCCACCTGTCCAGGCTTCTTACACCCTGTTCTCACCCACTCTACCCTGACACACTCTTCAGTCTAGTGAAACTGGCCTCCTTTCAGTTCTTCCCACAGTATACTCCATCTCTCAATTCCAGGCATTTTCACTGACTGGCCCTCATACCTGGAATGGTCTCTCTTCATCTCTGCCTCCTGGCTTTCCTGGCTTCCTTCAAGTCTCACCTAAAATCCTTCTACAGGAAGCTTTTGTTAATCCTTAATTCTAGTGTCTTCCCTCTACTGATTATTTCCCCATTTATCCTATCTTAGTCTGTCCATAGCTGTTTGCTTGTGGTCTTCTTCATTAGATAGTGAACTCCTTAAGGGCAGGAACCGTCTTTTGCCTTTTGTATCCCAAGTGCTTAGCACAATGCCTGACACATAGTAAATACTTCATAAATGGTTATTTACTGACTGCCTGCATTCTCTTGGTACTTTGCCTTCTCAGTCTCCTGAATCTGATACTTACTATTGTGTGACCTCGGGCAAGTCACCTCTTTGGGACTGTTTACCCCTCTGTATAACGAGAGACTTGGAGGCAACTACATAGTTACTGGCTAGAGTACTGGGGCTGGAGTCAGTAAGACCTGAGTTCAAATCCAACCTCAGACACTTACTAGTTGTGTAACTTTGGGCAAGTCACTTAACCTAAGTTTGTCAAGAGAAGGAAATGGCAAGCCACTCCAGTATACAGCAGGAAAACTCCATGTAGAGAAACATATCTAAACTTTATTGTGGACTTCTTGGGCAGGGGGTGGGGGGGAAGGGAAAAAAGAACAAAGTGAAAAGTGCATAGCAGAGAACAAAAAAAAACTCACAAGGTAGTAAAGATGGACAATTCTCAGCACAATGAGTATTATTTATCATACAGGCTTTCTTGAAATGAAAATTTATTGTTACTTATTTTGAATCCTCTCTTATAGTCTGTGATGCACACAACATGCTTTTTTCCCTTTCTAACTTGGTATTTAAGTTTATGATATGTTTTTGTTTCTTTTCTCTATTCTCTATTTGTGTTCTGGCGTTTTGAGTCTAAAATAAAATTTTAGGGAAAAATAAAATAAAAGAAGAGCATAAAAATGCCTAGCAGGGTGATTGACACATACATAGTAGGTGCTCAGTAAATGCTTGGTGAATTAAAAAAAAATTAAAACCCCCTGGACAGCATTGGCATGATATGGTCCATGGACTCACAAAGAGTTGGGCATGACTCAACAGCAACATTATGAGAGACTAAACGGCTCTGAGGTCCCCTTTGCAGCTCTAGCCCTATGGTCTTCTATGTAACTTGGGTAAATCATTCTCAGGCATCAGTTTCCCCCTTTGTAAAATAAAAGGGCAGGATGAAATCAGTTACTTCCAAAGCCTCATCCTCCAGCTCTAGATTATGATCCCATCTGCTATCACACTTTTTTGTTTCTTCATCCCCTCTTTAGTCTTGTGAATGTGGGCATCTCTAGAACTCCAGCCTTGGTCCTCTACTCTTCCCACCCTTGCTCTCTCTCTCCTCTCTCCTGGCAATCACATGCATTCTTAAGTCTTTGATGATCACTTCCCAGTTCATTGTCTCTAGCTCTATTCTCTTTTGTGCTTCAGACTCACATCTCCACCTAGAGGTCCTACCTGAAGCCCAACAAGTCAAAAACAGAAAATTATTTTCTAACTGCATAGCAGAAATGCTTAATGAGTTTGGTGAACGGAACCGAATTTGGAAGCAATCAAGCCCACTTGAGACTAAAGGTATACCAGAAGGAGGAAATATAAGAACAAGGAGTAGAAGTGAGAAAGGAGGCAAGATGGACTCAGAGTCTCTGCTTAGCTGCAATAGAGTAGAAAAGAGAAGCTTAGCAAAGGGGACTAGAAAGGAACTTGAGCCTAGAATATGGTTCTGGTAATATACTCAGGCTGCAGGAGAAAAGAGGCTGATGAATAAGTAAACATACGGGTTTAACACCTAAACCAAGAAATGCCAAAACAGAGAAAGAAAATTATTGGCCAATTTCCCTAGTGAATATTGATGCAAAAAAATTTAAATAAACTACTAACAAGGAGATTACAGAAATATATCGCAAAGATCCTACACCATGACCAGGTAGAACTTATACCAGAAATGCATGGCTGGTTCAACAGTAGGAAAACTAAAAGCATAATTTACCATGCCAATAACAAAGTAAACAGAAATCACATAATTATCTCAATAGATGCAGAAAAAGCTTTTAATAACATACAACACCCACTCCTATTGAAAAAAAAACATTAGAAAGCATAGGGAAAAAATTGAGGCTTTCTTGAAATGATAAGTAGTATTTGTCCTAAACCAACGTGGTTAAGCTAGAAGCCATCCCAATAAGATCAGGGGCGAAACAAAAACATCCATTATCGCTACTATCATCCAGTATCATACCAGCATCATCAATACTGTACTAGAAATGCTAACTATAGCAATAAGAGAAGAAAAAGAAATTGAAGGAATTTTAAAAATAGGCAACAAGGAAACAAAATTGTTTGAAGACGATATGATGACATACTTAGAGAACCCTTGAGAATCACTCAAAAAACTAGTTGAAACAAACTTTCACAAAGTTGCAGGATATAAAATAAACCCACATAAATCATCGGCATTTCTGTACATTACCAACAAAACCTATCAGGAAGACATAGAGAAATTCCATTTAAAGTAACTGAAGAAATAAATATAAGATACTTGGGAGTTTACCTGCCAACACACACAATCAGGAACTACTTGAACACAATTACTAAACACTTTTCCACAAATAAAGACAAGTCTAAAATAATTGGAGAGAATATTAATTGCTCATGGGTAGGCTCAGCCAATATAATAAAAATGACAGTCCTACCTAAATTAATTAACTTGTTCAGTGCCATACCAACCTACCAAAGAATTCTTTTTTAGACCTAGAAAAAAAAATTCGTCTGGAGAAACAAAAAATCAAGAACATCAAGGGAATCAATAAAAAACAAATGAAGAAAGGCAGTCTAACAGTACCAGACCACAAACTATATTACAAAGTGGTGATTATCAAAATAATCTGGTACTGGCTAAAAAATAGACTGGTGGATCAGGGAAATATGTTAGGCATCCAAGCTTTGGTGGGCAAGAATTCACAAAAACTGCTGGGAAAACTGGAAAGTGGTCTGGCAGAAACTGGGCACACAGACCAACATCTCACATTGTATACCAAGATAAAATCAAAATGGGTATGTGATTTAGACATAAAAGTGACATCATAAATAAATTAGAGGAGCATGGAAGAAATTACCTGTCAGATCTATGCATAAGGAAAGAGTTCATGATCAAACAAGAGAAATAGAGGATCACAGGAAGTAAAATGGATATTTTTTCTTTAATATTAACTTTATTTCAGATTCAGGTTCCAACATATTAGAAAACTAGCACTGTAAAGTAAGGATTTGGCCAACAGGCAATGATTTCTTTCCTTATAACCCATTAAACCACTATACTATCCCATGTCAGTCTCCTGCACTGATCTCTTCCTTCCAGCAGAAAATTCATTCAAATGGATAATTTTGATTACATGAAATGAAAAAGGGTTTGCACAAACAAGACCAATGAAGCCAAAATTAGAAGGAAAGCAGAGAACTAGGGGAAATTTTTATAGCAAGTTTCTCTCTAATTTCTCAAATACATAGGGAACTGAGTCATATTTAGAAAAATAAGAGCCATTCCCCCAATTGATGAATAGTCAAAGGATATGAACAGGTAATTTTCAGAAGAAGAAATCAAAGCTCTCAGTCAGCGGATGAAAAATGCTTTAAATAATTAAGAATTAGAGAAGTACAAATTAAAACAGTTCTGTGTTACTACCTCATATCCATCTATTGGCTAACATGACAGAAAAGGAAAATGATAAATGTTGCAGGGTATATTGAGAAACAGGTACACTAAATGCACTGTTGGTAGAGGTATGAACTGATTCATTTTGGAGAGCAATTTGGAACTACGTCTAAAGGGCTATAAATGTGCTGCCCTTTGATCCATCAATACCCCTACTAGTCTGTATCCTAAAGAGATAAAAATAAAAAAAGGAAAGGACCTGTATGTACAAAAATATTTATGGCAGCTTTTTTGTGGTGGCAAAGACAGGTAGAAATTGAGGGTATGCCCGTCAAAGGGGGAATAGCTGAACAAATTATCTATAATTGTGATGGGTTTACTATTGTGCTGTAAGAAATGATGAGGGGAATGGTTTCAGAAAAACTCTGGAAGACTTACATGAGCTGATGTAAAGTGAGTAGAACTAAAACACTGTGCACAGTAATAGTAATATTGTACAATGAGTAACTATAAAAGACCTAACTACTCTGATCAATACAATAATCTAAGACAATTCTAAAGGGACTGGATGAAAAAAGGCATCCATCTTCAGAGAGAGAATTGCTAGACTCTGAGTGCAGATAAGCATTTTATTTCCTTCCTTTATTTTTTTAAAAACATGGGTAATACAAAAATGTGTTTGGTATGAGTTCACAGGTATAATGTGCTTGTTTTCTCAATGGGTGGGTGGAGGGAAGGAAATATTTTAGAACTCAAAATAAATGTAAAGAAAAAAAGGAATGAAGCTAATGCACAGTATATAAAAGATCAATAAAGGCCCAGACAGGGGTGGTGTCTGATTAAGGAGGTTCAGGATTCTCGTGAATGGAACACTCAGCAATTCAAAAGATCCAATATAGTTTATTTAGAATATAGGCAAGTGGGAAGGAAGCCAGAGACAACAAAGTAAAGACTTAGGAATAGTAAAATAAGAGCAACTATGATTTATATATATACATACATATACACGATCATCAGCGATGCCGGGAAGCACCAACACCTGACTACTGGTCAGGGTCTCACTCAGGATAGGCAGGGTTCCAACTTCTTAGTGGAATATATCTATACACATTTACAGTCATCACTGATGCAGAGAAGCACCAACACCTGACCACACAAACTGGGGAATCCCGGGTACAGCCATCAGGGTTCTGCTCAGGAGGGTCCCAGGCAGGATGTCTCCTCCATGGGTGAGATTCCAATCTGGGGTCTCAATCTTACAGTTTAAGTAGTGCTGAGAACAAAGAAGGCACACTGCCAGGTGTTTTTTTAGCAAGCATCATCTTGTGTACAGCTGGGGAAGAAGGCCAATCCCTCCATAGCCACCCCCCCAGAACAATGTTTTCTTGGAATGCTAGTTCCAGGAGTTGGGCAGTTAACCATATCTCTTCTCAAGGTCCTGGCCAGGGTCCCAGGAAGAGCGCAGCCCTCAAGTTCCCAGGATTTTCTGTTCCAAAACAACTCAGGGTAATAGAAAGGTCTCATTGAGTTGGGGCCTTGGTTTGTATAATCTCACTCCTGACAGAGGGGCTTACCTTGCCCCTTCAGGTGGTGACTGAGGAAAGAGAAAAGAGGGAATAAGAACAAAAATTTTACTTCCTTTACAATGTTGGCAAGAGTGGCTCAGGACTCTTTCAAACATTCACAGGCAGTGTACACAGTGGGAGAGTACTGGAATTGGAGGTAGGAAGACCTGGGTTAGAATCCCACCTCAAACACCTGCTAGCTATGTAATCCTAGGTATTCTATGTTTGAACCTCAGTTTCTTCATCTGTAAAATGGAGATAATAATAGCACTTTACCTCATTGCAAAGATCAGATGAAAATAAGTGTAAAGTGTTTTTGCAAACTTTAAAGTCTTTGTAAATGTGAGCTATTCCTCTGTTCCTCCTCTCCTTTCTCGAAAAAAAAAAACCCAACTTATTTGGGTGTTTTTTTCCCCTGTCCTGAGTTTGGCAGATGGTAGGCAGAGGGAGCTTAGGGCCCTAGGTAAATCCCTCCCCCTCCCCAGGGACTGCTACCTGTCTCTGTTCCCTTTTCTAAAGGTTGTCTGATTTCCTAGCTTCTTGATATGCTTGCCGGAAAAGACCTACTATCTATGGGTACCTGGTGACCTGATTTAATGCCCCTACCCCACAAGCCCAGGAAATCTGAGTCACCCTGGCACGTATGGTTGACATGCAATTCTGCCCTGATGCCAGGGGAATTACCCTTCCCTTTGGCCTGTTTTAACTAAGACTCCTAAGCCTGCCTCTCACCAGTAAAGCCTTTCCTTCTGGGGCTTTCCTGAGGATAGGCAGGGATTCCTGTGTCTAGGAGGGGGCGATTGTGTGGTATCAAGGTATCATTGTTAGTCTAAACAGCTTGCCCTTGAGTAGGCATGAATTCTTGTCCCTACCATTCTTGTACCTGAAATTTCACCTTGAGTACCTTAGAAGGACCAGTCTCAGAGAGACTGG
>CM053602.1:62119804-62172105 GCA_028646575.1 Pseudocheirus occidentalis | reverse complement strand
CGTAGAGGCAGATGGGCTTCTTCTCTACCCTGGGCCTGACCAGTCCCATCCAAGGCGCGCCCCCCTCCCCGCTCTACCTCCCTTACTAGTCACCACAGGTTCTCTTGGCCCGGACATCCTCTATCTTGGGCAAGGAAAGGAGGCAGGAGGCAGACCCAAGGGGGTAGGAAAGGGCAGGACCCGCTGAGTGGGCAAAGGGAAGAAAGAGGAAACCTATTTAGGAGATAGATGTGTTCAGAGCCAGTGGCTCCTGCGGGTGGCTGCTCCTCCATTTGTGGAGAACTGCTGTGGATGTGTTCAGGTGGGCAGGCAAGGCTGAGGAATCAGGGTGGGGTGGGACAGGACAGAGAGGGGAACACGACTCCAGATCACTGTGGGTGTGTGTGTAGGATTCCAAATCTGTGGGTGTGGGCGTGTAAGATTTTAGATCATTCTGTGTGGATGTATATGTGTAAGATTCCAGGTCACTCTATGAATGTTTTGTGTGTGTACATACATATGTACATGCATACACAAGTGGTTAGGCTTCTAGCCACTTGATTGCCATGTGTTGGGAAAATCAAAGAGCCCAGTAGCCTCCCACCAGGCACTTGTGGGAACACATGGCATCCCTAGCCAGATCCTGGGGCTGTGTCCCTTAGTACACAGCTCCACTGTACCTGCTCCAAGGACAGTGCCGTCAGGGTGTCTGGGTGGGGTGTTGGGGTGGCATGGGCAGGGAGCCTGCTGGCTAAGTCTAGACTGGACCTGTCTTCAGCTGAACAATGCCAGGTCCTTGCCTTCCTCCATGGGGCAGACTGAGCCTCCAAACAGGGGGATGCTTGGAGACAAGGGATGTGTGGCCCTGGGTGGTGGGTGGGTGAGGTCCCACACCTGGCACAGCTGGTATGCCATCTGTCTCCTACCCACCCAACCCCTTAGCCTTTCAGTCTTCCCTCTTCTTTGGGGAGGGCGTGCTCCACCAGAGCCCCATGATGTCATACCAGCATGAATTTCGAGTTAGGGTTAGGTAAAGTGCTCTGGGAGCGCCTGTACTTTGGACTCTGGGAGAAGCATCCTGGGGCCTTACTCTAGCTCTGCTGTGGGCTTCAGATCAGATTCTGAGAGTGTTAGTAGGACCCTTAGAGACCATGAGGCTTTGGGGAAACCAAGCGCCCCTGGGGAAGGGAAAGTGATCCATTGCCTTAGCTAACTGATCACACCAAAGGAGACAGCCTTCTAGTCTGGGCAGCAGGCAGTACTGAGTGTCCTGGGCCAGGGGAGTCGGGGAGGCAACAGGCCAGGAGAGGGGCGTGGGTCTGAGGTTCTGTCTGACTCTTCAGTCTCATTCCAAATAAGGGAAAATATGAACAGGCGGAATTTCAGCTTCCTCGGACTGGGATGCTGCTGGGGTGTGGAATGGGGCGTCCCCTAGTGCCCAGACGTCCACACTGCAATCCCAGGTGGAACTGGGGCTGGAGAGACATCAGAGGCTGCTCAACCTGACCCCTTCTTTCTACAGATGTCTTGGCAGCCTGAGGCCTCGAAAGCAAAGTGACTCATTAGCAAGTGACAGAGCAGGGTTTGAACCAGATCTTTGGATTGGAAACCTAGTGCTTAGTTCAATGTCACTGTCCTCAGTACCCAATGGTGCAAATCCAGGGACAGCCTTGCTTCTCCTCTCTCCAGCTCAAGGAGCAAAATCTAGTGGGTTTGGGTGAATTTCTCTGGGAATGGGGGCCTGGGGCTGGAAACCAGAATGCCTGAGATTAGCTACCTCCCCAAAGAGGAGTTGATTGATGGATAATCCCCTACCTCAGTTCTCCCTTCCTGGAGAGCAATAGGGCTCCTTCCACAGGGACCTGCAAAAAGAGCAGTTCAAATACCAAACTCAGACTTTTAATGTAAGAAAGAGGTTGTATCAGAGCTGGAACCCCCCCCCCCATAAATAGACATGAAAAAGATCAGGGAGACTGAAATAAACCTAGAAATGTGTTGGCATGGGAATGAGGCCATTCTGGAATTAAAAATAGGCCTCAGGTAATTCATAAAGTTTTCTAAGTGAGAGTTGACCGTATTTGGATGGGTCATGCTGCAGAGACCATGGCCTCCTCCTTCCCACCCTCCCATCCCTCCCTCAGCAGAAAAGAAGAAAGTGGTGAGGAAAGGGAAGGGAGATGAGTTGGGAAGAGGCCCAGTACTGACAAAGGATTTCCTGGCAGATAGATCAATGACTTAGGTCTTAAGGTTCATTCAATGGAGTGAGCCAAGCACTGTTGTGGGGGCCCAGAGTTGGAGATAGGGGCATTTGGGCTGAAGTGAGAAAAACCAGGCACATTTGAGGGACAGAGACAGAGGCAACTTGGAGGTGCCACTTTCTCAGTTCCTTGCTCCTTACATGGAGAAACCCCTCCCCCCAATCCCAAAACAATAAGCACATTGACTCTTCCTGCTCCAATCTTTCCTTCACTCAGTTCCTCCTTCTATCCCCTCTCAAACTTCTTTATTACCCTTCTCTGTCTACTGACCTCTTTCTCTCTCCCTTTCTAATCCTGACCTCTCTTCTCTGGCCCACTGACCCTTTCTTCCTCCTCTCTTCCCTGCCCCCCCCTCACTTCTGTCCCTTCCTCTTCCCTCTCCTAACCTTGACCTCCCCTATCCCCCTGACCTCTCTTCTCTATCCCTGACCCCTTCTTCCTCCTCCCTTCCCTATCCCCGCTGATCCCTTCTAATCCTGACCTCCCTTTCCTGTCCCCCACACCCCTTCCTCTTTTCTCCCCTTCTAACCCTGATCTCTCTTCTGTCCACCCTTTTCTCCTCCCTTTCCTCCCCCTTTCCCTCACTACCTATGGACACCCTCCCTTTTCTTCCCCTCTCAGCTCTCTCTCTCTCTCTCTCTCTCTCTCTCTCTCTCTCTCTCTCTCTCTCTCTTCCCCCTCTTCTCCCCCTCCCCCCAAACCCCACCCTCACTGCAGGTTCTGACTTCTTTTGGTTCTTCTTGACCTAAAACAATTGTGGCCACCAACTTGGACTAAGTAAAGGCTTTTTTCCTGGTTTGGCCAATAGAGGTCAGCAGGGCCCCCGGCCTCTGGTGGTGTGACTCAGTTCCCCTAGAATTGGGTGTGGTTTTCCCCTTCTCCCCTCTTTCCCAGATTTCTGCCTCGGGGTTTGGATTTGACTGGCTGGTGGCTGCAACCCTTAAGGGTGGGGCAGGACAGTCAGTCACTACCACATAGGCGGGGCCGGAGTGAGTCCACTGAAGCTGGGAGGGAGGAGCCCCTGGAATCTGGACCCTGGTCCAGTGCTCCAGGGTGCTGCCTGCCCTACCTCACTGACCCTAAGTGAATGCTCCAGCCTTCAGGCAGTGTAACAGGGCATCCAGCTCTTTGGGGGTGCTCTGGGGCTCTGCCACTTAAGTCTGGGAGTTTCCATTGCTTCCTAAGTAAAATGGGGCTAAAAAGACCAGCCCTGCCAATCTCTCCCCAGGTGGTTGGGAAGGGCTTTGCAGACCCCACCCTCTTTTACTCCCTCACCTCACTCCACTCCGGAGACTTCAATTTAACTGCCTTCGGATGTGATGCTGAGAAGAGGAGGAGGGGCAGGTTTCTAAAACCTGGGAGTGCCCCTGCGGGGTGCAAGGCTGGCTGAGAACTGCAGGGTGTGGCAGGGGCCTCGGTTAGAGGCTGAGAGCCCAGAACTGAACCAAATATGGAAGGAAGGGGACCCTCGGGTCCCTGCTTCCCCAGAAGCCTGAGTAGCCCCCTTTCTAGTCAAGCTTCTGGTGGTGGGGGATGTTCCTGATCTGGACGTGGGGAGTACTATTTTCCTAGGGGAAAGTGCCCCTCTCCTTCAGCCCCTCTTCCCTCTTTAGAGAGTCAGGGGAGAAGGGAGAGGTCAATTAATCTCCTCCCCCTTCATGCCTTGGCCAAATAGGGAATGCTAGAATTGGATGGCGGGCAGGCCGGAGCATCAAGCAGGGCTGAAAGTACAAGGACTGGCCCCGGGCTTGCAGGGAAGATGAGGTCTAGTATCGTTCTAGGCAGACAACGAAAGAATTTGGTAACATGCCTGGGCCCAATAAATGGGCAGCTGCAGTCATGGGGGAAGGGAAGGACAGGGACGGAACAGGGACCCGGGGATCTTCCCAGAGGAAAGCCCCAGTGTCCTGGGAAAGCTCTCCTCAGTTCAACAGATGGAGAAACTGAGCCTCTTCATCTCAGAGCAGGAGAGGAAGGAAAGCTTTTACTGCCCAGGCTACCGGATGATTGGCCCGGCGCTTGTGTGCACAGAGACCATGAACATGTGTGCGAGAGCAGAAGGGGAAAGAAAGATTTGGCTGATGGGGAGGCACAGAGTGGGACGACTGCTAACCCTGAGAGCCCACCTACTATCTAAGTGCCAGGGTGACCTTGGGCCAGTCCTTTCCCTTTCCTGGCCTTCAGTTTCCACCTCTAAGATTGGGGGACAGGGAGAAAGGAATTAGGTTCCTCAGGCTCATTCCACCAGTAAAATGCTTGGTCATTGGGGGTGGGGTTTGGGCGGAGGGGAGCCACATAAGTGGGGGGTGGGATCCGGGAGGGAAGGTTCGCCCTCCTCTGCTTCCCTTCACCGGGGGGGGGGGGGGGGGGGTGTGTGTGTGTGTGTGTGTGTGTGTGTGTGTGTGTGTGACTACCCCTCCCCCCATCAAACCCCAGGGACAGGGAAAGGGGAAGCGTTTAAAGGGCCAGCAGGGGAAGGCTAAGCTTGGGAATGAGTTGGAATTGGAGCAGCTAGGATGGGGGTAGGGGCAGAATGAAAGCTTTTCGGTGGTTCTTTGCTGGGTGGACTAGGGAATAGGGGGTTGGGGGAAGAGGAGAAAAGGGGTGAGAAAGGGGGAGGGGCGGGAGGGGAGAGGAGAGGTCCCAGCCTCCTCACTCCCCCCTCACCCCCGCCTTTCTCCCTCTGCGGCCCGCCCCCGCCCCTTCCCATTTAAAGGGCCGGATCGCTCAGCCACCTCAAGGCCACGTTTCTTCCCCCAGCTCGTCCGCCTCTAGGTGCCTGCGTCTTTAATTAAGGAGGGCCGCCCCCTCGCCGGGCTCCAGCACCGCCCCCAGCCTCTTCAGGCTCTCAAAATGAGTAGCTCCCACCCGCGGCCCGGCCACAGCCACAGCCCCAGCAGCGCGGCTTCTGCTTCGGCGGCGGCGGCGGCAGCAGCAGCGGGCGGCGGCGGCGAGAAAGACAAGGACGCCGAGATGCCGGCCACCGAAAAGGACTTGGCAGAGGATGCGCCGTGGAAGAAGATCCAGCAAAACACGTTCACGCGCTGGTGCAACGAGCACCTCAAGTGCGTGAGCAAGCGCATCGGCAACCTTCAAACGGATCTGAGCGACGGGCTGCGGCTCATCGCGTTGCTCGAGGTGCTCAGCCAGAAGAAGATGCACCGAAAGCACAACCAGCGGCCCACCTTCCGCCAGATGCAGCTGGAGAACGTGTCCGTGGCGCTCGAGTTCCTCGACCGGGAGAGCATCAAGCTCGTGTCCATCGGTGAGCGGCAGGGGCACTGTGGGGCTGGGCACCGCAGGCAGGGTGGGGCACTGCGGGCTGGGCACCTCGAGTGTGGGGCACCGCACTGAGGGTGGGGCACCCCAGGTGGGGGCCGCAGACAGATCCTCCCTAGGGGCCCCCTTCGAAGCTGTGTGACTCAACCGGTCTCAGACCTCTTTGCCCACACACGTTCCCCAGGCCTCGCATGTGCCAAAGCAGCGGTGCCAAGGCTCACAGCTGGTCTAACCTGTTGGAGTACGGGCCCAGGATGTCACCCCCAGCTAGTTCCCTTCCCTGCCCCTCTTTGGACACACATTGGGGAGGGGTGGTCCGTTAAAGGGCAGAGCCAGCTGGAGAGGGGGAGGTGTTGTTTCTTGTGGGGAGGCTTGGGGCTGGCGTCTGTGGAGCTCACGAAACAAAGGAGGAGTCCTGCCTGAGGCCGCCGCTTTTCTGGAGCTGAAGGAATGTTCCTGGGGCTGTTAACTGTTTGTGGATCGGGGGCCTGTGGTGGGATTGGGGAGTGTGTGTGACTGAGGGCTTCTTCTGGGCACCCCCACCCCACCCCTTCAGCCCGTCTTCTAACACCTTCTCGATGGTGAAGGTCTGGGTGCTTCCGTGGGTAGGAGTGGGTGTGGCAGGGTAGAGCTGCTGCTGGCAGCCCAGGGAGGGGACTTCCCCAGCCATTGAACCAAACTGTTGGTTTCCCCTTCCTTCGTGGACATCTGGGCAATAGTGGCTTGTACTAGGGCTAGAGAGAAAATTATGCTGCCCCCCCTCCAACAAGGATCCTGGCAGGGTACGTTGACATGTAGTTTGACCATTGCAGACAGACTTGCCTCTCTGCCTTTCAGTTTCCTGCCATTGCAGACTGGAACACCCTCCCTCCTCAGTTCTGACTCTTAGAATCCTGTCCTTTCAGGGGCCGCCTCCAAGAAGCCCTCCCTGATTTTCTCCCGTCCTAGGTTTCCAGAGAGCCATCAGGCCATCTTTCTTTGTTGTCAGTGACCCTTGTCTTGTATTTCTGCTTCTCCAGAAGGCCAGCCCTGACCTGACCTAGCACCCAACACGGCTAACTTATACAAGTCAACTTGTATAGGTTTAGAGGGAAGGAGAGAAAGGCATATGAGACATCTCAGCAAAGGAAGCTCACAGGCAGCCTGGGAAGGAGGGCTTGAGAGTGTAGTAAATGTCTTGGAAGATATCCTGGTATAGGTTGAGTTGAGCCAGGATGGAGGAGGATTTCTAACAACCAGGATGTGGAAGGCTGGGGGGACCGGGGGCGGGAGGGGGTAGGAGTAAAACCTGTGAAAGAGAAGATGGACTAGCTGCAAATAACGGAGGAAGCATGCCCATGGGCTACAGTAGACTTGCAGCGCTACTTGGACGGTTTAAAAAGGGCTGAAGGGGTCTCTAGTGAAAAAAGTTGAAGAAACCCTTCAGTAGACAACTTTCCAGCTGGGAAGAGAAGCCCCTGTTTGTCTCTCCTACTCAATCTCTCTTCCCACTATTCCCAGCTCCTGACTCTGAGAAAGCATGAGTAATCTGGCTGGGGTGGAGGGGCTGGAATGAGGAGAGTGAGAACAAAGCATAAGCTTGGTGACTGTGTAAGCGGAGGCACCCAGAAAATGTTTGGGGGAGAGTGTCAGCTGCTGAGCATCATTTGATTTTGATTCAGTGACCATCTAGTCCAACTCCATCATAGGGAAACTGAGGCCTGAAGAAGACGTGGGACTTGCCCAAAATCAAGCTGCTGCTCAGACCTGGACTGGGTTTAGTTCCCCTCCCTGGCAATTAGAACAGCCCTTAGCTGGTGTTTTTCTCCCCTGAATTGCTCCTTCTAGGGCCTGGGGGCTGCTCACTCACCTAATAGGCTGTTTTTGAGGGTGCTACCCCCTCCTCCCCTCCAACCCCCAACTAGGGCCTAATGTGGTGCCAGGCCCCACCCTGTTTCCTGTGTTGAAGGGGGAAGGGAACAGATTGGTAAAGGCTGGGCCTGCCACCCACCCAACTCCCGTTTCTCTTTCTCTTGGCCCCTTGTGTTACCAGCCCCTATCTTTTCTCTCCGCCTCTGGAATCCGCTTGGGCCCCAGAGTTGCCTGGAAGTCCTTCCCTGCCGCATGCTTTAGGCCTCCGTAGGTTTTGAAGCCTCTAAAGTTTTCTCCTGTCTGGGCTCTGAAGGGCTGAAAAAGGAACTGCTTTGGGGTTACTTTCCTCCCTGGAAAACCTTCCATTCTGGTTACAGGAATGTCTTAGTCACCAGGCCCAGACCTTAGAGGCCCACACCCCCTCCTGCCAGCCATCCTTCAGGGTCTCTGGGGCTTACCCCTAGTCCCTTCCCAGACAGGCCCCTCTGCTCCAAGAAGTCTGAATTTCTGGGACCGGAAGGGCCTGACTCACCTACCCCCCCTCTCCCCTACACACACATTGTAACTGGTGGGGTGGGGCAGTTGTGCCCTGAAGCTAGGGAAGAAGGGAGGGTGGGTGGAGAGAGTGGGTAGATGGAGGAAGGAAGGCAGGATATGGAGGGGGGGGGTGGGCCCTGCCCCAGCAGGGGGGTTTGCTCTTCCTTTTCCCGCCCCTGATTCCTAGAGCTTTGCCCATATATGGCTAAAAAATGTTGGAAAGCAGTGTGATTAGCAGGCTGGGGCCCAGCGGCTGAGGGGGAGGGGTGTGTCACCCCAGCAGAGGGGGGCGGGGCCCAGCTGAGAGATGGGGGGAGAGGGGAGGGCCTGGGCCCCAGCTGGGGCCTGAGCTGGTAGCTAGTCCATGGAAAAGGCCCCTTTGGTAAGGGCCCAGGGCTTTGGGCTTGGTGGGGCAGGGATAAGCTGTGTGTGGCAGATTCCTAAATACTTTATGCCTTAGGCATTCCAAGGGAGCCTCCATGCCAGCCTGCCGGAGAATGGATGGGAAAGATCCTTGCTCTCGGCTTCGCTGTGGCCAGGTCTTTCTTCTCTAGGGACTCAGTTTCCCCTTTTGGATCCCTGCAGTGGAAGTGAAGAGATAAGCACTTTATAAAATACTACACACGTGTAAGGGAATGACCATTGTTGTGACTGGGAACTGGAGGGTGTGTCCCAGGCACTCCCCTAAGATAGGGCCTGGCCTGGAAGCTGGGTCGGTCTCCCTGTGTATGAGGAATGACTGGTGATAGTTCCTAGCCTGGCCTCACCCAGCCCCTCTTCCTCAGTGCTGTCTACCTACCTACCTGGCTCTTGGCATATCAGTCTACTAGGCCAGCAAAGGGTATGGTAGAAGAGGTGCCTGGCTTGAGCACTTGCCAATGACAGCTGGAGGCCTGGCAAATCTTGTTTATATTTGGCATTTTAGCTGGCAGTGAATAGTCTTTTTTCCCTTCCAAACAGCTACTTTGAAATAGGTGAGATGTAATCAGGGAAATAGTGTTGAATTTAAAAAGTAGAGAAAGCATTTGAGGTGGGCTATTAGAGCAGTCTTTTCCTTATCCCTCTCTATGCTTTCCTGCAGAGAAAGAATCTCCTAGCTTTCTAAATCTAGCTAAAGCTCAGATATTGATGGGTAGGGCTATTCCTCTTGGTCATGTTTGGGCATGTTAGGGTTTTCTTGCTTCCGGAGAACAGACTGCCAAGGGCAAGGGCAGAGAACTCTGGGGCTGGAGAAGATTGGACTGAATGCTTCTGGCCTGGGGAACAGACTGAAGGCCTGAGATAGAAAATAAAGAATCGGGGTGGGCCTGTAACCTGAGTTCTTGTCCTAGCTCTCTGTCACAGTGTGACCCCTGGCACCTTCCTCTTTGAGCATCTGTAAAATAAGGGGCCTGAGGTGATCTCAAAGACTTATCTAGCCTCGATATTTTGTAAGCCCCTTATATGGAAAAGTCTTATTCCAGACTTTCTCTTCCCTCCTTTTTGGTACCCTCCCCACCCCCTTTCCAGCTGACTCAGAAGACAAACATTTTTTTCTGCATATTTGTTTTTTCTGACTTCAGAGAGGAATCTTACAGATAAGGACTAAGAGGATCTGTCTCCTCCTTAGAAAAGCCAGGGAAGGTCTGCTGTGACCCCATTTGCTAATAAGCCCTGTAGAAAAGAATGTTTCTACATTGGGTAAAGTTGGCATCATCCCTGCCTTTTCGAAAGTCCTTTTAGGGCTTCTTGTAGGTAGACCAAGGTACTCCCCTCATGGGTAGAAACAACAGAGAGTCAGATTTCAGTTCCATGTAAAGAGAAACTTCTTCCAATTAGGGCTGTCCACAAGAGGAGGGGGCTATCTTAGGAGGTCATGAGTTTGCCCTTCCAGATACTCTCCAGATTGACAACTTCGAATGCCAGTTGTAGAAGGGTTTCCTGGGTAGGTAGGGTGAGACTAGATGGTCTGAGATCCTTCAGACTCTGAGGGTCTGATTCTCCCCCCTCCCCTCCCAAAGCCCCTTTCTTACCTCACAGAAGCACAGGAATGTGTTGGCAGGAACTTTGGGTTGCATCTCATGTGATCCTACTTTGCAAATGAGCACATTGAGGTCCAGAGACAGGAAGGGGCTTACCTGAGGTTTCAGGGGCAGAGCTGGGACAAAAAG
Organism: Pseudocheirus occidentalis; assembly: GCA_028646575.1. Lineage (NCBI taxonomy): Eukaryota > Metazoa > Chordata > Mammalia > Diprotodontia > Pseudocheiridae > Pseudocheirus > Pseudocheirus occidentalis. Next base: position 62,162,051 of record CM053602.1, on the reverse strand, counting down.
CAGAGGAACCTCCAGGGCTGCCTAGCCCTAACTTCCTGAACCCAAGAGGCCTACTTCTATAGCATACCTGCTACATGGCTGCCCCATAGGCCTGAGCTGGAACCCATTCCCCTTGAAGATCATTCTCCAGGTTTTTTTGTCATATACTGCCTAAAATGAAATCCTTTCACCATTCCCACCCCCCACCTCTACCCCTCTTGTTCCTGGTTCTGCCTTCTGGAGCCTAACAGAACATGTGTGAGCCAGGACCTGGGATTTCTTTTCAGATTTTTCTTGGTTAGATGACCTTTCTGCTCTAACTTTCCTCCTCAGCCTTCCTGCTGTTTTCTTTTTTAGACCTTTCTTCACCCCCACCCCCTGTTGCAGGCTTGGGTCAGCTATTCAGGGCAAGGCCCCCTGAAAGGCAGGGTGTGTGTAGGGGCTAGTTTTCTCCTGAGGCCAGCTGAGGGGGTTGCCGTGGTGATTGGGGTGGCTACTTGCCAGGCCCTTCGGGTGGGTCTCCAAATATCCTGGACTATTTCCCCAGGCCAGGCCTGCCAGGTTTTCCTGGGCCTGTTCCTTCTTCTGGCTCACAAACTGCTGTTGAGTTCGTTTTCTGCGGTTTGGGGTGGGGTGGGCCTTTTTGTTCTTTTTGTCCTTTTTGTTCCAGTCCTCCAGATCAGATATTTTTGACATGTGGGGGTATATTTTTCCCTGAGCTCTTGAGGTGCACTCTGATGAGAACCATTGTTTTTATTCCTTGCCCTCCCCCTTCATTTTCTCCCTCTGGCCCCACAGGCCCTGCAATGCCAGAGACATAGTATCTAATCTGTTCTTCCCTGGCCCTCAGGGCTGGCCTGGGTCTCCTGAGCCCAAAATAGAACAGCAGCAGGGAGGGAACCAACCCTTGGCAGCCTCCGCCTATTCTTGCTCCCTCTCCAAGGCAAGCTAGGGCTTGTTCTTGGGGCTATAGAGATATCTAGTGAAACAGAGGGCCTATTTGCTGGTATCTAACCCCTACCTGTAGAAGCCTCCCCTTCCTCTTCCCAGTGGAATGTCTCAGTATTGCCCCCATCCCTGTCCCCAACTTGGTTCAAAGGCAGAGCTGGAGCCTGCTGGTCTACATAAGCCTGTATCCCACTGGAAGGGGAGGAGCTAGCACCAAGAAAGGGCTTCTAGCCTTTGTAATAGTGGGCATTCTTTTTTCCCCAACCTTGCCTATGATGGGAAAGGGTGAATGAAACCCCAACAGTTAGAGATTTCAGGTCAGCAAACCTGGGTTGAATCCTGACTCTGCCAGGACCTGAATGAGGCCTGGGGCATGTTCTACCACCTTTTCTGGGCCTCCTTTTCTCCTGTAAAATAAAGGGGCTGAGCTTTCTTTGAGGGGTCCCTTCCAACTCTGCTATTCTGTGGTCCTATGTCCAGGCCTCAGGAATGTGGACCGCTATCTCCTCAGCAGTCCTGCCCCCAGGCTCATTAGTTATGCCCACATATGCTTGGCTCCCTTGTCTTTCAACCTCCCCCCACCCCAATTAATTTCTGCTGACTTTTGCAAGCTCTCTATTTCTCTGTTTCTCCACCCCTGTGGGGCCATAATCTGCTTGGCTGACAGCCAGCTCACTCAGAACTTTGGGGGTAGCGAACGGGGAAGAGGAATTCTATTCCTTTTTTATGCCCGTGTGTGTACATATATATTCACATGTAACATATTCTTTCTTTCTCTATCCCTCTGCCCCCCCCTTCTCTCGATTGATCTTTATAACCTTGTGAAGTGAGCTGTATAGATGAGGAAACTGAGGCTCAGAGGTTAAATGACTTGCCCAGGGTCACTTGTGTCTTTCCTAGTGTTCTAGCCACTTCCCCCCAGCTCAAGCACCCCCTCCCCTGAGTCACTGACTTTCAGAGATAACTCTGAAACTCCCCAGCTAACTCTGGGGAGGGGCTGAGGTACTGGTGAGTACTAGAACCTCAGAGGACATTTTCAAGACCTGGAGTCTAATTCTGAGTATCCTTATCACCTACTGGGCAACCTTTTCCATGTTCTTTCCCTTGTCTGCCCTGTTCCTCCCTTTCCTTCTAGTCTGGATAGATCTTTCGTTTGGCATAGACTTCTGGGGACCATGATTTTGTGTATCTCCAGCACATAGCCCAGTGCCTGGCACCCAGTAGGTCTTTCATCAATGCTTGATGGCTGATTCTTGAGTGTTCTAGCCTTAGCTAGAGGCTCCCATAGCACCATGTGCACCCAGGGCTCTGGAAAGAGGCTGAGCAGACATCCCTCTCTCCCCACTCCATGCCCCCTGCAGACAGCAAGGCTATCGTCGATGGCAACCTGAAGCTCATCTTGGGTCTGATTTGGACCCTGATTCTGCACTACTCCATCTCAATGCCAATGTGGGATGAGGAGGAGGATGAGGAGGCCAAGAAGCAGACGCCCAAGCAGAGACTCCTGGGCTGGATCCAGAACAAGCTCCCTCAGCTGCCCATCACCAACTTCAGCAGGGACTGGCAGAGTGGTCGTGCCCTCGGGGCCCTTGTGGACAGCTGTGCTCCAGGTAAGAGCCAAGCCCTACTGCCTCTTCTACCTCCAGGTTGGCCCACTTAGGAGCCAGGGCTGGGAAAATGCTGGGAGGGTGCAGAATAAGAGATGAAGGAGCCATACCCCATCTCCTGCCACTGTGTATTGATTGGCACAGGTTGACCTCCTTGCCTAGAATGCTCTTCTTGGAGCATTGGAGTCCTCTTGGAGTCCCTGCCTCCTACAGAGGGGACCTTGGCTGATATCCTCATACCTGGATAGAATGTATTCCAAGGCAGGGACTGATATGCCCTGTGTCGATCTCAGAATCTGTCCACTGTTGGAGCCTAAGGGTGGAGGAAGGACTGGCTCATGTCATGGGTCTTCTCTGCTGCAGGCCTGTGCCCTGACTGGGATTCCTGGGATGCCAGTAAGCCTGTGAACAATGCCAGAGAAGCCATGCAACAGGCTGATGACTGGCTGGGCATTCCTCAGGTACGAGCTTTGCCAATATTTGTGTCTGCTTCGGCCTACTGCCTCTTCCCTGTCCTGAGAGAGCTATATGATTGACCTAGAGCTGAAAAGGACCTTGGAGGCCATCCAATCTAACCCCCTCATTTTACAGAGGAAGAAACTGAGTCACAGCAGGAAAGTAAGAGTTGGAAGGATTTAACTATAGATCCTGTGACTACAGGTCAAGTGCCTCTGGTCCCTTGTCCCAGTTTACCCTCATGGGTCCCCAACTCCAGACTCTCCCTTGCTCTTTGACTGTAAGTGGGAGTAGCTGGAGGATGGTGCTAAGTTGGCTTGGCCTCCCCTCATCCTGGCAACAACAGCCCATCCAATCTTCTGCAGGTGATCACTCCTGAGGAGATTGTGGATCCCAATGTTGATGAGCACTCGGTCATGACCTACCTGTCCCAGTTCCCTAAGGCCAAGCTGAAGCCTGGGGCCCCACTGCGTCCCAAGCTCAATCCAAAGAAAGCCAGAGCCTACGGGCCAGGTGAGGAGTGTTTGCCTCAGTGTAGAGGCCAGTTGGAGCCAGACAGAGGAGGGCAGACCTAGGATGTTGGTACTTCGGTGGGTGGTGGGAGGGCAGAAGCTCTGAGGTCCAAGAAGAAACCGGTACCAGCTGTCTAGGCAGGCAAGGGCTTGGGTCTTGATGCTGACCTGCTCCTGCCAGCCCCTCTTTAGTGTGAAGGGATCTGAGCAGTGGCCACAATGCAGCTTAACACTGAGACCAAGTTAGAGGCAGCCAGCAGATATCCTCACCAGAGCCCCTAGGGAAAACTGGTTGGGCCACCAGATTGGAAAGAATGGGAGTGGTAGGGGATTGGGTAAGGGCCCCACACAGGCAGATGGTGTGCATCTGTGTGGGGACCCTTTGCTTGGCCATGATGCAGGGGAGAGTTGGAAGCTGGCCTTCTGCCCTCCTAACTTTGCCTTGGTATCTCCCACACAGGAATAGAGCCCACTGGTAATATGGTGAAGAAACGGGCAGAATTTACCGTGGAGACAATAAGCGCTGGCCAGGGAGAGGTCCTGGTATATGTGGAGGACCCTGCTGGGCACCGGGAAGAGGTAGGTGCTAACCCTGCCCTGGCCCACCTATGGGCTCAGGAGGGGTGAGACTAGAGACCTGTGTGGGGAATAGAAGGAATCTGGGGCTGGCTACCAGAGAGAAGACTGGCACAGGAGAAATGGGTGAACTGTGTCCTGGCCTCATGCCTGGCAAGCTGACTGAGGCCCACTGTCCACCATTACAGGCCAAGGTGATTGCCAACAATGACAAGAATCACACCTTCTCTGTCTGGTACATCCCTGAGGTCACAGGAACACATAAGGTGAGAGGAGGCTTGGGCCAGAAGGGGGGGGGAGGGAGGGTAGAGTTCTGCCAGTCTCACTTCTTGACTCCATCTCTCCCTGCATCCTCCTTTGACTAGGTCACCATCCTCTTTGCTGGCCAGCACATTGCTAAGAGCCCTTTTGAGGTGCATGTGGACAAGTCCCAGGGAGACTCCAGCAAGGTTACAGCCCAAGGCCCTGGTCTGGAACCCAGTGGTAACATTGCCAACAAGACCACCTACTTTGAGATCTTCACTGCTGGTGAGGCTGACTTCCTTCCTAACCTCTCTCCCCCCAAATCTTCCCCCTCCCAGAATCCAAGAGACCTAGAGCCAGACCTCTAAGGTACCCTAGAGGTCGCCAAGGCCATGGCCCTCATCTTATGGAGAAGTGGTTGGATGGACCCAGTGGTCCTTCCATTGTGCCATACTCTATCTCTCTACTTGCAATCCTCTGGGGCATATGAGGTTCAGACCTGAGCTTAGAAAGAACCAATAAGTAAGGCAGCTTGGGGCATATCCTTGACCCTTTGAAGCCTGTAAGTGGCAGATGCCCCTTTAAACTAGTCAAACACTAACCAGGGATGGGGAACCTCTGGTCTTGAGGCCACATGTGGTCTTCTAGGTCCTTGGCTACAGCCTTTTGACTGAGTCCAAGTTTTACAGAACAAGTGGTCTTACTAAGGGTATTTGTTTTGTGAAGTTTGGGTTCAAAGGGCCACAGTTGAGGACCTAGAGGGCCACATGTGTCCTGGAGGCCACAGGTTCCCCGCCCCTGCACTAAACTCTTCACCTTTTGCCCTAATATCTGGAGCTTTTTACCTGCTCCAAGGAGCTTTCATTAGTTAGTTGGCAGGTGTGAGCACACATTGCAAGCTTGTTCCAATATAAATTAACTGCTCTCATCTTTTCAGAGACAGAAGAGACCCAAGAAACTGAGAAGGAAAAGCATGCTTTTCAACTTTATTTAAGATATTTTTTTCTAAGTCAATGATTCTATAGCACACCCTGCCCCTCCCTACGAAGAGCAGTCTCACATCTTGGATGGGGGTGGGGTGGCAGAGTAACCAGTGGGGGCGGTGCAGGGGGAAGCAGCTGAAGATCCTATAATTTTGTTTCCCTATCAGGTGCTGGTGTTGGAGAGGTGGAAGTAGTGATCCAAGATCCCACAGGGAAAAAGGGTACTGTAGAACAGCAGCTGGAGGACAAGGGCAACAGCACATATCGCTGTAGCTACAAGCCTACCCTGGAGGGAATCTATACCATCTATGTCACCTTTGCTGGGGTACCCATTCCTAGGAGCCCCTACACTGTTGCTGTTGGGCAAGGTGAGCTCCTCTGATGCATGTTATGCTCCCCACAAGGCCAGCCATACTGTGCCGGGGACCCCAGGGGGCTGACTGCCATCTCAGCCACTGCCCTCATCCCCTGACTGCCCCATTCCAGAGAGCTTGAGCACGTGGTGGGTGGGCCACAAGACCACTCTTCTTCTCGTCTTAATTCATGGCTGCCTTGGGTCCCCATTCTTTCCCTCTTCTATTTCTTCATCTATCACCTTTCTTTTCACTGTTCTTGGAAAACTTGCTCTCCTTTCGTGGTTTGTTTCCCTTCTTCTGTCTGTCTCTTCTTCATGCTTTCATCTTCTCTGAAGACCTGGCTCCGGCTGCCTGGGAATCTCTGCTGAGCTCTGATCTCACCAAAGGGTGGACGGTACTTGAGCCCACTTATTTTGGAGGGAGGGGGTGATGTTGGAAGGAATAGGGGAGGGGGGGAGGGAGGTTGGTCCCAGCATGTTCCTGTAGCCTCCCAGCTCTGATAGCACAGTAAGTAGCTGGAGCTCACAAATGCCCTGGATCCCAGTCATTGGCCTAGCTCAGCTTGGTCACTCCCCTTCATTGGGGCCATCTGTGCCATGAGGGCATTGAACCTGATCATTGGCTGCTCCAGAATATGATTACTGCTTCCTCTGGCACCCAATTCTTAGAGAAAAGAGGATCCTGGGTCCAGGTTTTGGCAGGCAAGAATGTAGTGTCAGAGCAGAGGCCTCACCCTTGGCCTTGGGCTACTTGGACCCAGGATATCTTTGTGGTTCCTCTAGTTCTTCAAATAGTGAAACCATCCTTCTCTCCCCAGCCTGTAACCCCAGTGCCTGCCGGGCCGTGGGCCGAGGTTTGCAACCCAAAGGCGTTCGAGTCAAAGAGACAGCTGACTTCAAAGTCTACACCAAGGGGGCAGGCAGTGGCGAGCTCAAGGTTGTCGTGAAGGGTCCCAGTAAGTCAACTGCCAAAGATAGGGACATGTGGGGTATAGGGCTGGAGGACCCCACAGACAAAAGAGGGAGATAATCTAACCCCAGAATATGGCTTCTGGAGGTCCAAAGTGGGCAATCTAAAGAGATGAAATTAAGAAATGTAAAGTTTGCAATGTAAGTACTACAGGGGTGAGGTTTATTGAGATAGTAGCTTGTCTACTATAGGGACTGAGTGGAGTCAGCAGGGATAGGAGAGGTTACTTTCCTGCTCAGCATGGGTTAGGAAGGTATCAGGAAAGTTCTAGCCATCCTGAGGAGGACATAGCAGTGAAGAAGAACCTTGGGGCAATGTCATTGAGGATTGGCTGAAGAAACATGAGATGTGTAGGTTAGAAAAGAAAAGTCTCAAGGTAGGGTGAGGACGTGATTGCTTCCTTAAAGTATTTTTGAAAGGCCATCCTGGAGAAGGCAGACTAGTTTTGTTTGGTCCTGAAGGGCAGGGCCTTCCTCCCTCCCTTCCCCTGCCAAGATAGGAGCCAGCTTAGGGCCCATGATGGCTATACAGAACCCTTTCAAAGAGGAATGGGCTCCCCCTCACAGAAGCTTCAGTCACTGGGTAGCTGGGTCATTTCAGTGCAGGGGGAAGTGGGTCCATCCAATACGGAAGAACTCAGGAGGCCATTGTTCAGATGGATACTGAATTTATGTAGTCCCTTCCCTGCCCCTGGATGGGCCTATACCCCCTTCCTCTTGTGGCCAAGGGTACACATTTGCTGCAGTTGAGACTGGGGAAACTCCCTTCTCTTCCCTTCCCTGCTCCCCTCTGTCTTCTGCAAATGCTACCACGTTCAAGATGCATTTTCTGGTCCCTCTCCCTCCCTTCCTCCCTCCCCTGTAGTTACTTTGTACAGATTTGGGGTTTATTCCCAGGCCTTCCTCTTGTTCTTCCCCCACCCCTTACTGGGAGCTGGGGCAGCTCCTGTTGAATGGGTGCTTCTGAGGGCAAGGACTGATTTTTGAATCTTTGTCCCCTCTGCCTGGCACTGAGTGTTCCTGGTCCTCTGTCTGTTGGTTGACTCCGGACTAAGTGTTGTAGGAGGTCCTGGGGAAACTAAGGCACACCCTTAGCCCTACAGGGAGTTTAGGTCAAGACACCAACACAGATAATAACTGCTGTCTGGCATTGCCTGATGCCCACCATTTGCCATGTGAGACCTGAGGTTGTGTTGGGCTTTCCCAGAGAAAGTGGCATTTGAGTTGGGGATATTTCAAGAATGAAAGACATGAGACAAAGATGGCTGGGGACTGGTATAAGGAAAGGCCCTTCCCAGTATGTACAGATCTGGAGGAAAAAATGCAGTCTAGCTTGGACAGAGCATTGGCAGGAAAGAAGACTGAGGCAGATTGGGGGGTCTTTGGTGACAAGCAGTTCTGGATGTCTTCAAGATGTCTTCTGGAGGCATCAGAAAGGGATACCTCTGGACAGCTAGTAAGAAGCCACTCTGCAACTCTCCCAGGCTCCAACTGGGGCCTCTTCACAGTGCCCAGTATGGATGAAGGCTGGAGACTGGGCTTCTTGGAATACTTTAAGGTCAGTTCTTTTTCACCTACTTTTCCTTCCCCCCAATAGAGGGAGAAGAACGGGTGAAACAGAAGGATCTTGGAGATGGCATCTATGGTTTTGAGTATTACCCTTCTGTCCCTGGCAACTATACAGTCACCATCACCTGGGGTGGTCAGAACATCTCCCGGAGGTAAGGAGGCTGGGGGCAGTGGCCTCCTTTCAGCTCCCCCTTGGAGGCAGGGCACTGATCTCTGTACCCTCTGGACTTCCTTGTTTGAACAAAATGGAAACCAGTTCACATGATGGAACCCCTGCAGCCTAAGCAGTGATCCTCATATGACAGCAGTGTGTATCAATAACATTTTACACACATTTAGATAAATCCGTTTTGTCTCCTTTGAGTTCAATACAACCCTGGCAGTCAGATTTCCCCATTTGATAAATAAGGAAACTGAGATTTGGAATGACGAAGTGACTTTGCCCAGATCACAGAGCTAGCAAGTGTCAGAGGTGGGACTCAAAGCCAAGGTTTTCCTACTCAGATCAGTATACTGTCTTTTGTACCCTACTGTGTCAGTCAGATCTGGCCATGGTTACTGTATCTGCCACCTGGTGACAAGTCCATTCTCCTCCCTGAGCCTTAGACTCCTTATCTGTAAAAGGGATAATCTCCCTTCTCATCTAGGGGAACCGGGGGTGGGGAAGGGCAGAAGGGAAGAATTCAGTGCTTTCCTCACAGCTGTATGTGTGTGTGTGTCTTCTTGGTAGCCCCTTTGAGGTAAAGGTGGGCACGGAGTGTGGCAACCAGAAGGTTCGAGCTTGGGGCCCTGGCCTGGAGGGTGGTGTGGTCGGCAAGTCGGCTGACTTCGTGGTTGAGGCCATCGGGGATGATGTTGGTACCCTAGGTATGTCAGAACTACCTTTCTTTGGGAAAATTCACCCTAACTGGGATGTGGACAAGAGGCCAAAGAAATGGCATGAAGCCTCACTACAGGATGCCCCCCAGCCTAGCCGAGAAATCAGGAATGTATGGTGAAGGGATCCTCTACTCAGTTAGATGGTTCCTGAGTGGAGTTGGCATGCAGGGCCTTGCCCTAGGTTCAGAGAAAAAGGAATTATGGGAGTGGTGGAAAACATGGGTTCAATCCCTGGGTCACTTACTGTGTGTCTGAGCAAGACTTGCCCTCTCTCAAACTCCAAGCTCTCTAAGGCTCCTTCAAATACTGGGGGTTCAGAATAGTTTCTGCCTTGGAAGGAAGGCCTTTTGGTCAGAGAGGCAGGCTTGCTGCTGCTTGATCCAGGCTCTCACATGGTTGCTTCATTCCCCACCCCCAACTCCAGGATTCTCAGTGGAGGGTCCCTCACAGGCAAAGATTGAGTGTGATGACCGGGGCGATGGTTCCTGCGATGTGCGCTACTGGCCACAGGAGGCCGGAGAGTATGCGGTCCATGTGCTCTGCAACAACGAAGACATCAAACTTAGCCCATTCATGGCTGACATCAAGGCAGCCCCCAAGGACTTTTACCCAGAAAAGGTGAGGGACGGCTGGGCCCTAGGTTGATGCCCAAGGCCAGTGCTGGATTCTGGGCTGGCCAGCTTTGCCCTACTATAATGGGCATGGCCTGTGGCCTCTCAGCAACTGGGCTCCTGCCTCACTTGTCACCCCTTCTGAAAACATGCACATGGCCCAGTCCTTTATTCAGTGCTTGCCTCAGGTCCGTTCTGGGGCCTGGGCAGAGGCCAGAGCTAAAGGGAAAGGGAGCTGATAGCTTTTGGGAGAGTCCCAGAATGGCAGCCGGGCTCAGTAGCCAGCTAGCAGTGTTCCAAGGCTGCCCTGATCGCCCTCTTTGGTCATATTGCCCCTTTCCCTTAAGGAGCGTGGTACTGTTCCAAATAAGTTGCTGCCAAGGCATAGGGAGCTCAGTGCCAGGGAGGTGTGATTCAATCCAACAAACATTTTATTAAACCCACACTGCATGCAGAGTATGACCCCTGGCTTGCCCACTGTGGGAGGAGATTTTGGAGGTCATTAGACTAGGCTGGTGGAGAAGGGACAGATTTTCATGGGCACCCTCATGGCTTCCCTGGAAAGCCTCATGCCTTAGCTCTGCTGGCAGTCTCAGGGCTAAGATCAGGGGAAATTGACCACTCCAGACTCTCAGGTTGTCCAGGGCAGGGCCTCAGGGTTTGATGTCTTCTGTACTTGCCTTAGGTGAAAGCTCGGGGCCCAGGACTGGAGAAGACCGGCGTGGCCATCAATAAGCCAGCTGAGTTCACCGTGGATGCCAAGAATGGTGGCAAGGCCCCTCTCAAAGTCCAAGTGCAGGTGAGATGGGGTTGAGAAGCAAAGGGGCTGCCACTGGAGCCCTGGAAAGAAACTGGCTGAGCTCAGTTGCTTCTCCTCCCCTTTCAGGACAGCGAGGGCTCCCCTGTGGATGTCACCGTGAAGGACAATGGCAACAGCACCTTCAGCTGCTCCTATGTTCCTAAGAAAGCAGTCAAGCACACCGCTGTGGTCTCTTGGGGCGGGGTCAATATCCCCAACAGCCCCTACCGGGTAAGCCTCCTTCCCCCCATCTCTGCACAGGCAGCAATTAGGAACCTTGGGTGATAGAAGAAGAGACAGGCCTGGAAAGGTTCAGTGACTTTACCAAGGGCGTGCAGGGAGTGAGCATGTTGGGTCACAAGAGTCTGGGTTTAGAGCCAGAAGACACCGCAGTCCACGCCCCTCCTATCTAATAGCATAAGAGCTAAGATTTGGTCTAGGGCCTCTCCTGCCCAGTGCAGCTTACTCTGTTCCTGCTCTGCTGTGGTTCTCATTTCACAGATAGGAAACTGAGGCCCAGCTTTGTCTGTGAGTATAGACATTGTTCCCTAGCCATGGCCCACCAGTTCCTCTTGGGCCAAGCCAACTCATTTTTTTTGGTTGATGTCACCATGGTGGTCACTGGTTTCCATGGAGCAAATGCTTATTCAGGAGCCCTGGGCAGCTCTTTTCTTCCCCCTGAGCCCCATCTTATATTGGAACTCAATCCAGTGAACACTGATTGAGCTCTTACTTTGTGCCAGGCGCTTAGCCTGGAATATAAAGAAGCAAGCTGCAGTCTCTACCCTCCCTCTGGGGACCATAGGGGTGGAGTGATAATAAGATATAAGCAGATGAGTGAATGTCAAATAATTTGGGGAAGGAGAGAGCACCAGAATGGGGGTGGGGAGGACCAGAAAAGGCCCTTCAGATGCATCAGCTGAGCTGCAGGAAAATGGTCAAGGATTTGAAGGAGAGCAGCCTGGATGAAGAAGGGGCTTTCCTGCCTCTGTCTCTCCTTTCTCCCACCCCATCTCCACCCAGCTGCCCAAACATTCTTCCTAAGTAAGGGAAAAAACCCTTCTTTCCCCAACTCAAAAATCCTTCATCAATGGCTGCCTCTTGGAGGCTGGGCCACCAGCTTGGTGATTCCAAACCCTCTTTGGGATGGGTGCCAGGACCTACCTTTCAAAATTGATTTTCCATGACTCTCCTCACTGACTCTACATTCTGACCAAAGTGTCCTAGTGCCTGGAGGAGATGATGGTCACCTCCCACCTTTGTGTGTACACAAGTATTTCCCACCACCACCACCCCTCTGCCTACCCCATGCATGGAATGCACCACATCTTTCTTCTTCCTCATCATCTAAAATGCCTGTCATCTTTTCCCTTTGTCTCCTCTTCTGTCTTTGTAGGTAAATGTGGGAGCAGGAAGCCATCCTAATAAGGTAAAAGTCTATGGGCCAGGAGTGGCCAAGACTGGTCTCAAGGCCCACGAGCCAACTTACTTCACTGTGGACTGTACTGAAGCTGGGCAGGGTGAGTGACCTTGGGGATGGGTAGGGTGGAGGTAGCTTGTAGACTTGGAGGCTTGTTGGGGAGCTATTATAAGGATGAAGCAGGTGTGGGGTGAAGTAGATGAGCTTCTTCCCTTCTTAGACTTCCGTGTTCATCACTACAACCTTCTATTGGACCCTTCAGGGAGGAAAGTAAGGGGCCCCCGGGAAATGTCAATACAAGCTTCTGTTCTCTAAGGCCCCATAATTTCCATAGGCCCAAAAGTAAGCCCAAAGGAAAAACCTTGGCTTCTACCTCCTCAGTCCAGGTAGAACAAGAAGGAATTCAAAGTTGGCTCTAATGTGGCTTTAGTGTAGGTAGGGGCCAAGGAAGAAGTCTGGCCAGTACTGTTCTAAGTTTTGCCTTTGCCCTGTCCCAGGTGATGTCAGCATTGGCATCAAGTGCGCCCCAGGAGTGGTGGGGCCAGCAGAGGCAGATATTGACTTTGACATCATCCGGAATGACAATGACACCTTCACAGTCAAGTACACCCCTCGGGGGGCAGGCAGCTATACCATCATGGTCCTGTTTGCCAACCAGGTGAGAGGTACCCACAGCCTTCTGAGCTCAAATCTAAGAAGCTTTTCTGTATTTTCTCTATCTTTACCCCTTATCTGGTGCCATTCTTGAATATATTGGTTTTTTTCTCCTTTTTAAAAATGACTTTTTAACATTGTAGAGTTTCATCTCATACCCCACCCCAAAGCAAAACTCAAAAAACAACCCCCTCTGACATTCATTGTATGCACCATTCTACACTACACAAGAGGAAAGAGGACATTTCTGATCTCCAGCAACCATGTTTTCACTTCCATTCTTGCAAGAGGCAATTTCAGTTAATACCTTTCTCTGTCTAGCCTCTGTTCTTGAAACTCCTAAGAGTGGCTAGTGGCTTCTTTTTCCTTTCCTGAGCAGGGGAGGCAGAGACCTGTGGCCCCCTGGAGACCTGAGGGAGCTTCTTGCCAATTAACATCTCATTTCTTTTTAGGCCACACCCACTAGTCCCATTCGAATCAAGGTCGACCCTGCCCATGATGCCAGCAAAGTGAAGGCTGAGGGCCCTGGGCTGAGCAGGAATGGTGAGTGGTTGTGGACGAGGAGGGATTTGGCAGCTGAAGAAGAGAAGGGTCCATCTCATCTGCTTCCTACCCCCTTGGCTGTGCCACCTGGGCAGTGGGCCTGCCAGTATATCCATCTTAACCCAGCTAGTGGGAAAGGAAGGAGGGAGGGCAACACCAAGTCAAGAGAGGAAACCATATCCCCAAGAGTCCCATCTAGCTGTCCTTTGGCATGACTTCTCTCATCAGGTGTGGAGCTTGGCAAACCCACTCACTTTACCGTCAATGCCAAGCCAGCAGGAAAAGCCAAGCTGGATGTCCAGTTCACAGGCCCCACCAAGGGGGAGGCTGTTCGGGATCTTGATGTCATTGATCACCATGACAATACCTACACCGTCAAATATGTCCCCTTGCAGCAGGTAAGCCCTGTGACTCTGACCCAAGGGCCTCCAGGGATGGCAGTGCAAACTCTCCATCCCTACTGCAGACACCTTAACCAACTTGTAGTATGTACCACTAGAATTAATCCTAAGCAGTCGTTTTAAGTTATCATTTTAAAATTTTCTTTTAGATTCTGAACTTGACAAATTTCAGCAAACACAAATGAGGACCATAAGCATATTCAGTTGAGTGCATTTAATAGACACTGTGCCAGGCACTGTGCTGTGCAATGAGGAGACCTGGGCAACAGAAAGATCCTTGCCTTAGTGTCGAGAACCCCAAGATTGTACAAGAAAGGAGCCTCTTAAGTACCTCCTACTTCATTTTATCTAAGAAAAGGTGGGGGGCCAAGAGAAAGAAAATAATTGGCCCAAGGTCACCTCATGAGTTACAGGCAGAGCTAGGACCAACAGGCAGGCCTCTTGGTTTCTTACCATGTTATGATTAGGTTGTAAGGTTCTGGCATAGGGAGTGAAATCCTCTTTCCCCCTTGGAGCTTAGCAGATGGTAACTAAGGGCTGAGTATTGCCACTTCCCTCCCCTCAATACAGGGCAACATGGGTGTGAATGTGACCTACGGAGGGGATCATATCCCCAAGAGTCCCTTCTCTGTGGGTGTGGCCCAGACCCTGGACCTCAGCAAGATCAAGGTGTCCGGCTTAGGAGACAGTGAGTACTTGAGAGGACCGCTATGTGGCTCTTCATCCCATGAGTATCCCCTCCCCCCTCCCTGAGGATTGCCATTCTCTGAGACCCTCTCCTCCCAAGAGACTGCATATAGGTGGTTTAGGGGAGGCTGGGACCCCTTCCCTGCCACATTGGTCACAAGTCAGTATTTGGGGGAGTCACAGATGTGCTCCTGAGCCCAGTCACTCTCTCTCTCTCTCTCTCTCTCTCTCTCTCACACACACACACACACACACACACACACACACACACACACACATATCCCACTGTCCCCCACAGAGGTGGAAGTCGGCAAAGACCAGGAATTCACAGTCAAGGCCAAGGGTGCAGGGGGCCAGGGCAAGGTGGCATCTAAGATCACAAGCCCTTCTGGCAAGGTGGTGCCCTGCAAGGTGGAGCCAGGCCTGAATGCAGACAACAGTGTGGTCAAGTTCATCCCCCGAGAAGAGGGCCCCTATGAAGTGGAGGTGACCTATGACAGCGTTCCTGTCCCTGGAAGCCCCTTCCCAGTGGAGGCCGTGCCACCTACCAACCCCACCAAGGTACCAAACTAATTAGTAGCTACCCAGCTCTCAGGCCTGATGAAAAGGCCTTTAGGAACCCATATATCACCATGATTTACTGGCCTTATAGCCCCCAAACTCCCAGGATCCTAACATGTCAGTAGATATGCATTTAGTAATCTCCTACTGTGTGCCAAACAACACTGTTTTAGCTAAGCTCTGGAGAGAAAAGCAAAAACCAGTCCCCTCCCTCAAGGAGGTCACATTGTAATGGGAAAGAAAACATGTAAATGGATACATAGGGAATAGGTAAAAGGTCATCTCAGAGGGGAAAGGCAAGGTCTCCTGCAGAAGGTGGGATTTCAGCTGGGTCTTGAGGGAGGCCAGGAGGCTGGGAGAGGAGGCAGAGGATAGTGGAGCTGACTGTCCTGTGTGAGGACCAACAAGAACAGGGTTGTCTTACGGAGAGTACAAGGACAGTTAAGTGTAAGGAGACTGGAGGGCTGGAAAAGGGCCAGGTAGTGAATGCCCCATTAGAAGTGTTTCTGGCTGATCCTAGAGACAATAGAGTACCACTGGAATTTTGAGTGACCCAGGCAACTGAATGTAGAATGGTCTGGAGTGGGGAGACACTGGAGGCTGTCTGCCACAATCCAAGGGGGAGGTGGCAGTGTCACCAGAGAGCAGGGGGCATATTCAGGAGTGCTTCAGAGGCAAGGTAGACAGGCCTTGGCAAGAGCATGGATCTGAGGCGTGAATTTGAGCGATGAGCCCAAGGTGACACTGAGGTTTCAAGCCTAGGTGATGGGGGATGATTGCCTTTGACAGTGATAAGAGAGGGTTTGGGGGGAAAGACAGTGAGTCCAGTTTTGGACCTGTTGATTTTGAGATACCTACATGACAACTTGGTGGTACTAGAGTGCACAAAGCACTAGGCCTGCAGTCAGGAACACTTAACCTTCCTGAGTTCAAATCCACCCCACCCCGACCCCCCCCCCCCAGACACTTCCAAGCTATGTGACCCAATATAGGTCACTTCACCTTGTTTGCCTCAGTTCCTCATCTGTAAAATGGACTGGAGAAGGAAGTGGCAAACCTCGACTATCTGCACCAAGAAAACCCAAATGGGGTCACCAAGAGTCAGACATGACTGAACAACAACAACATGCCATCCCCTCCAACATGCCCAATAGAAGTTGGTGACAGAGGTTGTTTGTCTGTTTTCGAAGAGGACCATGGCATCAGGGAGATGCCATGTCCAGCCAAATGTCAGCTGATGATATCTAGCCAGAGTCGTTGCTGAGCAAGAGCAACACTTCCCCTCCCCCAATATTGCCAGTGTTCCTGGTTGATTTTTAGAGAGTAGAGGTTACCAAATGTATGGGAGCACCTTCTGGTTGAGAAAGCAAGCACTATCATTCACAGTGTGCTGTGGTGGCGGTGGTAGTTCATTTGAGACTTCTGCAGACCCTGTGAGGGCCTTATAAATGCCTCATTCTGAGTGCTTCAACCTGTTTATAGCTGAGGAAGTAGGCCTAAAGAGTCTGCAGCTCACCTATGTTAGGACCAGGACTAGAAGCAGGGTCTTCTCTCTTTCAGGCCATATTCTCCTCAATGGTGAAGTTCTCTGGGGCCTGTTAACCTCACTTCCATTTTCCTGTTTTCTTCCCTACAGGTGAAAGCCTTTGGGCCTGGGCTGAAGGGGGGCAGTGCTGGCTCCCCAGCCCCCTTCACAATTGACACCAAGGGAGCTGGCACAGGGGGTCTTGGCTTGACAGTGGAGGGGCCATGTGAAGCCAAGATAGAGTGCCTGGACAACGGGGATGGCACCTGTTCGGTGTCCTACCTGCCCACAGAACCTGGGGATTACAATATCAACATCCTTTTTGCTGACACTCACATCCCAGGCTCCCCTTTCAAGGCCCATGTGGCCCCATGTTTTGACCCCTCCAAGGTCAAGTGCTCAGGCTCTGGGCTGGAGCGGGCCACAGCTGGTGAAGCAGGTCAGTTTCACGTGGACTGCTCCAACGCTGGTAGTGCTGAGCTTACCATCGAAATCAGCTCTGATGCAGGCATGCAGGCAGAGGTACACATCCAAGACAATGGGGATGGCACTTACACCATCACCTACATCCCTCTCTATCCTGGGGTCTACACCATCACCATCAAGTACGGTGGCCAAATGGTACCCAACTTTCCCAGCAAGCTCCTGGTAGAACCAGCAGTTGACACCACTGGCATCAAGTGCTATGGGCCTGGTGTGGAGGGCAAAGGTAAGCTTCATGTCTCTGGTCACCTTTCTCCCCTCCCTTTTAGGCTTGTGGGAGCACTAATGTCCCAGGAAGCTGATTTTCCTTTGTTTCCCAGAGGCATGCTGTAAAAACAAGTGGAGGGTCAGTATAGGGTTGCTTTCTGGGGAGCCCAGCCAAACTTCTAGGACAAGGAAGGTGCTCAACTTTCTGTGCCCTCACCTTTGCTCATACTCCATCTGGAGTCTTGTAGACCCTTCTGTGGGTCCCAGGTTAGGGTCAACTGGAAAAACGTCCAGAGGAGAGCAGCCAGAAGGACAAAGTGTCATAGGAAGAGCCCCTGAAGGAAGCTGGTGTGTTTAAGCTGTTGAGTGGAGAGCCTAAGGGCTTGGGGGGAAGGGAGGTTAAGGGTTCTTTTTGAGACCTGTTTTTGAAGGCAGGATCCTTTGAAAAAGAGGTTTGGGCCCCCAGGGCAGAGCCAGGAGCTATGGCAGATGGGGAGGGAGCAGAGCCTCAGCAATGTGGGGACACTCCCAGAGTGGGCTGGGCTCCCCTTCACGGCATGTTTGGTGTTGAAGCAGGAATTGGGGAGGAAGGGGAAGAAAGGTTAGGTCAGCCTAGAAGATGGTTGGTAAGGTTTCTTTCTACAATTCTGGGCATCTAAGCTGGCCCTTATCTGCTGTGGGATCAGCTGTTGGTTTGTGGATCTGGTCTGTGGATCTGGACCTCAGCCAACAGTCCAAGATAGGTCAGGGCCACCTTGGGGTCACCAGGTCACATGTCAGAGCTAGGGTCTCCCACTCCAAATCTTTTTTTTTCCTTTTTTTAATACTATTTTATTTTTTCCAATTATACGTAAGATAATTTTTAACATTCAGTTTTACAAAATGTTGAGTTCCAAACTTTTCTACCTCTCCTCTACTTAAAATGGCTAGCAGTTGTTATGTGCAGTCACATAAAACATATCTCCATATTAGTCATGTTGGGAAAGAAGAAATAGACCAAAAGGGAAAAACCATAAAAAACTAAAGTGAAAATGGTATTCAGCCATCTGCATTGAGTCCTTCCATTCTTTCTCTAGATGTAGATGGCATTTTGGTGAATTGGGGAATCCCCTGGGATCCAGGGTTTCCACCTGTTCTCTCATCTTGGGAAACCCTTGTATTAGCTCGGTGGCTTGTAATCTCTGTCCCTGTTTGTGCCATTATCCTTGGTAATCAAGACAGAAAGAGGCAGCATCTGTACAAGTCCTCTGGTGGGATTGGCAGGGCTAGAGTTTGACCTAGAAACATGGCAAGTTCAGCACTTTCACTTTGTAGGCAAATGGTGAGGGGAAGGGACTTGGTCGGTAAGTTTGTCCTTCCCAGTGAGGGAAACCAATTAACTTATGTTGGTCTATGGGTTGGCCTGAGCAGCTGGGCCCCCTACCTCCCTACTCTCTCTTGCTTATTTGTGCCTATTTGTAAGACTGAGGTTAGTAGCGTGGGCATTTTCTGCAGCCCTAGCTGAAGTGCCAGATGCCACTGGGGGTGCTCAGGCCATAGTGTGTGCCTGTGTTCTTAAAAGAGGGGACTTCCCTGTCACAACTGCTCTCCCCATTCCTGGGCAGTGTACAGAAGGGGGCAGGCCTGTAGCATCAGACCTGCTCTTTCCTCCCCCTTGTCAGCCAGGGCCATCCACCTCCTTTCATATAGTCCATTCATGTCTCCATGGTGTCTGTGGCAGGATTGTGGGGCCAGCTCCAATTGTTTTTAGCATTGCTGAACAGCGGCCAATCTCTTGTGGGGGGCGCTCCAAGCAAGTCGAGATGGCAGCTTCCTAGCTTTTTGCTTCCCTCTCCCACACACACACACACATAGATAGAGCCTGAGGGTTTCTATAATGTCCCCGGCCAGAACCCTTTCCTCACAGTTCCTTACACCTTTGCAGGGGTGTTCCGAGAAGCTACCACAGAGTTCAGTGTTGACGCTCGGGCCCTCACCAAGTCTGGGGGTCCCCACATCAAGACACGTGTTGCTAATCCCTCAGGCAACCTGACCGATGCTTACATCCAAGACAATGGAGATGGAACCTACAAAGTTGAATATACACCTTATGAGGAAGGTAAAGTAAGAGGGCATGGGCCACTGGGAAGGAGAAAGGAGGCAATGAAGCTTTCTGATAGAGGACCTAGGGCCTGAGGAGTAGAAGGTGGGGAACCTCGCTTTCTCCAGGGTCAACCACTGCTTCTCTCTTCCCTTGGCTCAGGGGTCCACTCGGTAGATGTGACCTATGATGGCAGCCCTGTGCCCAGCAGCCCCTTCCGAGTGCCTGTGACTGAAGGCTGTGACCCATCCCGAGTACGTGTTCATGGACCAGGCATCCAGAGCGGTACCACCAACCAGCCCAACAAATTCACTGTGGAGACCAGGTACAGGGGACAGCTGGGGTTAGCTCCCTCCTGGTAGCCCTGGTGTACCTGGAGGATGGTGGAGGGAGGCCACGGCGTGGCAGAAGTTTTCAGCTAGCTATGTTTCCGTGGGGCTTCCAGGGGTGCAGGCACGGGGGGCCTTGGTCTGGCTGTGGAAGGCCCATCAGAGGCCAAGATGTCCTGCATGGACAACAAGGACGGCAGCTGCTCTGTGGAATATGTGCCCTATGAGGCGGGCACCTACAACCTCAATGTGACTTATGGCGGCCACCAGGTGCCAGGTAATGGGAACTGTGTTTAAAGCATGTGCCTGAAAACAGTTAGGGGTTTAGGTTCTCCCAAGTACAGTGTGAGTAGGCCGGGTTTCTAGGTCTCGGGGGAGGTGAAAGTTTTGCTGTCTTCTGCCCTGCTCAGGGCCTCATGGAAAGTATGAAGTTTAGTTCTGAGCACCATGGCTTAAGAAGAGCATGGATAAGCTGGCAAGCAAGCATCTGGAAGTGGGCAGCCAGGACAAAGAAGGGCCACTAGTCTGTGCCACACATAGGACAAAAGGGAAAAGAAGATTTAAGTGGAGATATGATTGCTCTCTGAAAGTTATTTCAAGGGCTGTCTTAAGAGACAGAGCCAAAACCAATATATGAAAACTTGGGAGGTAAATTTAGGCCTTTCTAAGATTTTTCATTGGAATGGGGGACCCTCTTGAGTCAGCCTCTTCCTGGAGGCCTTCCAACTCAGAGATTCTAGGTTTCTGCTGCCACTCTAGCCATGTGGGAGAGAAAAGGAGGCCAGCTAGGGCATGGAAGGGAGTGGCCTAGCTCCATTGGCCCTGGGGCCTGGTGCCTCGTGCTCCCTCACCCTTTTCTGGGTCTCTCCCCACTATATCCCTGCAGGTAGCCCATTCAAGGTTCCTGTGCATGATGTAACTGACTCATCCAAGGTGAAGTGCTCAGGACCTGGGCTGAGCCCTGGGGTGGTCCGGGCAAATGTTCCTCAGTCCTTCCAGGTTGATACCAGTAAGGCAGGTGTGGCCCCACTCCAGGTCAAGGTACAGGGGCCTAAGGGTAAGTATATATGCAGCTGATTTGGTGGAGGCAGGGTGGGGGTTGTAGAGTAGCAGTTGCATGGTATTGGAGGGCCTCCAAGGCACGGGCTTAAATGACTGAATGCCATAAGGAAGGAAATAAGCATTTATTAATGTTCCAGGCATTGTTCTAAGTGCTTTATAAATATTACCCACAACAACCCTGAGAGGTAAGGGCTATTACAATTCCCCATTTTGCAGAAGAGGAAACTGAAGCAGACAAGAGTTAAGTGACTTTCCCAGGGTCCCAGCTAGTATCTGAGGCTGGATTTGAATTCAGGCCTTGCTGACTCCAGACCCAAGACTGTATCCACTGTACTACCCAGCTGTCTTAAAAATGCATGGGTGGCTCCATTATAAAAGTTCTAGTTATAAAAAGCTTAGTGTGGAGTGAGTGGGTTAGCAAATGGATGGTATTGGAGGGGAAGAAAAGAACTAACGCTTCCAGTGAGGATGCCAACTTTTATAAAAGTCTTCTGGAATGAGGCTGGAAGGAGAACTTGGGGTCAGGTTGGGCAGAATTGACCAGACTTGGAGACTTGGCTAATTGGAGGTAGCTTCAGCTCCAGGAAGGGAGGAGGCCTATATGAGCCAGACAGGTTTTGGGGCCTGGTGACAAAGCTAGAAAGGTTATTTTTGGCCCAGTGGCCTGAGCAGGGGCCAAGTTGCTGGCCCCGCTGCCTAGTTGGCATTTGGCCCCAAGTTGGAGCAGAAATAATGCTGAGAGTTTGGGGAGGGTGGGGTGCAGAAAGCAGCTTGACCCATTCTTCACCCAACCTGATGACCCATGTATTCTCTTCCAATCCCACAGGGATAGTAGAGCCTGTGGATGTGGTGGACAATGCAGATGGCACAAAGACAGTTAACTATGTGCCCAGCAGGGAGGGCCCCTACAGCATCTCAGTGCTGTATGGAGATGAGGAGGTTCCTCGGAGGTAAGTCTGCCCTCTGGTAGGGGGGGAACCAGCCAGCTTTTAGAAAGCAGGGAAGCCAGGGTTGGCAGATGGTAGGGGAATGTCCCCATCCTGAAGGATTCTACCCTCACTGGGGGGGCTCTTGGGGACAGAGAGGTATGGAGTCCAGTTGGCTATAGGGTGTACAATCAGGAAAGGTTATCTGGGAAGCATGCTCCAGAGGGGTATGAGCAATGCTTGTTTCCCCACTCTCTGTGGCCCTGGGGATGTGGTTCTGTGAGTTGAGGGTGGTCATTGGGTACTATTGTCAGAACCTGAAGGTTATTGGATGTAGGCAAAGGGAGGGCTCCTGGGGCTGCTGAGTTTGTACAGGTGAGAATGGTAGTCACTCTTCTAGAAGGTTGTGTACCCTCACGAGAGTTTTGTTTTGTTTCCCCACCTCAACTTTCTAGCCCCTTCAAGGTCAAAGTTCTGCCTACACATGATGCCAGCAAGGTGAAGGCCAGTGGTCCTGGGCTCAACACCACAGGTGTGCCTGCCAGCCTGCCTGTAGAATTCACTATTGATGCCAAGGATGCTGGTGAAGGCTTGCTGGCCGTCCAGATCACGGTGGGTTGGTCAGCTTAGGGGAAGGTGGGGTACGGCCAGCTGATTACAAAAGCTACAGAGCCAGCCTGCAAAGGGCAATGGGGGAAGTCTTTCCTAGATTAGTGGGAGGCAGTGGGGCTGGTCAGGGCCAGGGAGCAGGGGCCTCTGTCTGTGTATGAGGGGTCAGCTTACATATTCTCCTTGGGATTCATTCAACAAGTGTTGATAATTAAGTGAGACCAAAAGAAAGTGACCCACTCACGGGGAAGCAGGACAGATGTTTCTCCTCTGATGTTGCCTGGCCTATGACAAAGGGCTAACAATACCCCCTGCCTGGGCCTGGAGTTATTATGAGGAAAGTGCTTCTGAAATAGGTGAACAAAGGGTAGCTAAATGTGCCAGTGTTGTGATGAGAAGGTGCCACTGGTCCTCAGCACTTGGCAGCACTGAATGTGGTGCCAAGGGTCCACTGAGGACTTGAGGCAGTGAGGAGGGCCTGTAGGGACTCAGGTGGGAGAGCATGAGGGGGTGCTGGGGACAGGGTATGGACCCTGTACTCAGAGAACTCTGTCTAGTGAGTCAAAGATGAAGGGCAGACTGGGGGGATATAGAACCAAGCCTGGGCAGAGGAGGTCTCTAATTTTTCTTCTGCCTCATCAGTCTAAAGTTCTTTGGCTTGTTGCTCTCAGTTAAATGATCAGGCCTCAGAGCTGGCTTCTCCATTGGGCCCTCCATGGCCTGGGTGGGAGTGTAGAACAGTGGTAATAAAGCTGGATTTAGGACAGGAAGGCTCCTGGGGCCAAGAGCTGTGTCCTAGCCCCTCCCTTGGCCTGTGCTTCTGTTGCCTGAGGTTTGAAAGAGCCTTCCCTTCAGAGAAATTAGGATTTGTAAAGGCATAGGATCAGAAAGGAACTCAGGTTGAAATACAATGATCAAAATACTTGTTAAAAATGAGTTCATGGGCCTTGGGTTAAGAATGACATAGAGTCAAGAAGACCCAGGTCCAAAATCTGGTTCTGTCCCTGAACTCCCTACCTGAACTTGAGCATATCAGCCACTCTAACCCTCAGTTTCCTCATCCAAAAAATAAAGGGGTTGGGCTCTGGCATCTGAAGTCCTTTTCAGCTCTACATCTAGGTTTCTCTGGCTTGGGTTCAAATCCTGGCCCAACTGCTATGGGAGGGACCCAAGGCTTCGGTTTCTTCCTCTGTAAAATGAAAGAATTGGATTGGCTGAGCTAAAATCCCAGTTCACAATCTCTGATGTTGACGTTTGGTGGAGTTGTATCCTGCATGGTGGGCAGGCAGGGTTCAGGAGGCACTTTCTCATGGCCCAGCTTCCTTCCCTTATGGCAGGACCCTGAAGGGAAACCCAAGAAGACAACGATCCAGGACAATCAGGACGGCACTTACACTGTGTCCTACGTCCCTGACATGACAGGCAGATACACAATTCTCATCAAGTATGGGGGTGACGAGATTCCCTTGTCCCCATACCGCGTCCGGGCCCTGCCCACGGGGGACGCCAGCAAGTGCACAGTGACAGGTGAGAGCATTGGCAGGGGAGGGGCCTTGTGCCCCTAGGGGGGGTGGCGGGCCCCCTCCCCCCAAGCCGAGGTCGGGTCAGCAGCCCCGCAGACACTCGCTTTCTTACAGACACCCCTTGTTTCACCGCTGCTCACCGCCCCCCCAGTTGTCTGTATGTGCAGATGTGTGTGTGCGCGCGCACGTGTGTGTGTGGGTATGCAGGTGGCATTGGCACCTCGTGTGACCTGGTTTTCTCACTTGACCTTTCTCCTTGCTCTCTGCCCTTTCACCTCAGTGTCAATCGGAGGTCACGGGCTAGGTAAGCTGCTTGCTGGTGCATACCCCAAATTCATCCCTGTCCAGAGGGACAGGTTCCTTTCCTGCTTGTCCCAGCTCCCCTCAAACCGTTCACAGCTGCAGCCACTCTGGGCAGTGTTGGGGGGCAAGGAGAGGGTAGAGTCTGGGTTGGGGGGGGGAAGCTCTCTGAGCCCTAGCTCAGCTCAACCTCTGCACGGCCTCAGGCAAGTCGCTTCCCTTTTAAGGCCAGGGGTGGAAGTACACAGGGAAGTACCCCTTTGGCCCTACGGTTCTCTAGGGAGCAGCTGTGAGCTGTTTGGGTTAGGGGCTTCCAGAGGGACCATCTTTGCCAGGGAGCCTTGGGGTCTGGGGATCTCGGCACAAACGCTGCCCCTTTTCCTAGGGAAGCTGGGCCTGGCACCTGGCTCTCTGTCTTCCCTGACCCCTATTACCTCTTTCTGTTCTCCCTTTCCCTCCAGGGGCAGCTGTCTCCCTCCCATCCCTCCCTTCTTCCCTCTCTTCCTTGCTAGCTGGGGAAACCCTGCCTTCCCCTCCCCAAGGGCTATGATCCAAAGGACTGAGGGAGTATTGGTTTGCCCTGCCCCTGGCCCAGAGCAGTCCTTCTTCCCCTTCCCAGCCTTGGCCGGATCCGCAGACTCCTATTCCCACCTCCAGGGAGTGCCTTGGTCCTTACCCTGGGTGTGCATGGCAGGGGAGGTGGGTGTTGCTGGGGAGGTGGCTCCGCCAGCATGGCAGGAGAAGGTACTCTCTACATCTTCTTGCACTCCCCTGCTCCTGCCCCACTAACCCCTTGCTCCTCAAAGCCCAAGCAGTGACGTTGCTTCATGTGAGCCAAGAGCCCTGAGAGTTTGGGAAGATCAAAAAGGAGTGAGGCTTAGGCCCCACCTGAGAAAAGCCGTGTGAGGTTATAGGCACCACCCTAGTGGAGTGAATGGCTTACAAGGGAAGAGATTTGCAGTTGGGCTTTGAAGGCCAGGCCAACAAAAGGGCAAAATGGGGGGCCCACATTCATGCACCTTCTAGCTTCTCTGCTGGGGGAGGAAAAAAACCCTTGAAGGCAGCAACCATCTCCTGTTTATACTCCCAGGGCTCAGCCTGGCCCAGCATCTCCATTGGGATGGGTGTCCCCATGTGTGGCCCTGTGCCTCCATTGGGATAGGTGTCCCATATGTAGCCTAGCAACTCCATTTGGAATGGGCGCCTCCATTGGAATGGGTGTCTGATACATGGCCAGGCACCTCCATTGGGATGAGTGTCCCATTTGTGACCCTGCGCCCTTGGTTGGGATGGGTGTCACAGACATGTTTGGTGTATTGCTTTGAATAGATTTAAGTATAGAAGAGGAGGCAAAGAGGGCCAGGAGAATGACCTTAACAAGGGGGAGGTGGTGCAGAGGATAGGTGTAAAAGGAAGCTGGAGAGGCCTAGGCCAGGCTGCAGAGCATGGGCCTCCAGCTTCCTGTCACCTTGGGAGCCCACAAGCCTGAGATTACTACTGAGAAAACCTCCAGGGTTTGAACAGTGAAGGGGGTGAGGGTGGGGAAAGCTGCTGTAGGCCAGGCCACCCCAGTGCATTGAGCTCTCTGTACTCAGGAACATTTAGAGGTAGATATAAGATTGACTATTAGTGGGCTGGGGCAGAGTGAAGTCAGTGTAGCTGGGAAAGCAAGGAGTCATTACCAGAGACAGGTGGGGGGAGCAAAAGGGAGCTCTACCTCCTCAGAGCTGCCTGCTCACACTGAGAGTTAGGCAGGTCCCCTGTTGTCACCTGTCCCCAAGCAGAGTTGGGGCAAGTAGCCCTTTCCCTGTGAGCTCTTCTAGGAGTAGTAGGATCTCACTAGCCATTATTGGGCCCTCAGGAAAGGGGCCAGGAGTTCTGCCTTACCTTCCCAAGCAGGGGGGGGCGGGGGTCTCATTAACCACTCACACATGCAATCTCTTCAGGACTGGCCTCTCAATCCCATTCAGCACTTGCTGGGGGGCAAAGTACCCCCCAGGTAGGAGGTGGGGGGATGGCACAGAGATTACTCAGGTATAGACCTTCCCATCTAATGAGAAGCTGAGCCCTGGAGTGCCCCCAGCACTTGGTCCCTTGCTCTCAAACGTCACTGCCAGGCCCTTGTCCTTTAGGCTGCAGGGCCCCCCACTAGGCGGCTGCTACTCCTGCTGCTTTGCCCCTTTCTCAGTCCGCGTTTTTCCCCTCCCCCCAACCATCACGACTACTGCTGTGCTAACCCCGCTGAGCCTTGCAAATCTCACTGAACGCCCCCCTTACTGCACACTTCACCTGGGCCCTGCCTGGCTCTCCTGCCCTGCTCCATGCCTGGCTGTGCTAGCATCTCCCATGGGGTGAGCATTCTCAGTCGTCAGGAAACTTGGAACTTCACTCAGAACCTCAGTGTCCCACACACTGCTGCTGGGGCAAGGGTTTCTCTTCAATTCCTTCTGCAAATCCTAGGATGAGGGAGAAGGCAGCTGAGTTGCCAGGGCATGTGCCCATCTTTAAGTGGAGAGGGGCTGATGATGCACACTCACTGCTACCACTGGGCTGGAGACTGCCCCTCACACAGCCCCCCAGGCACCCCAGAGTGCTCCCCCAACCTTTTGGAGACTGATTAACAGCTAGGCCTTGCTCAGTCCAAGTGAGGAAGGCAGGTCTGCTGGATCAGGGTTGCCCCAACACTATGGAGAAGGAGCTACTTTCCTGCCCACTGAGAAACTCCTCCCCCTCTCCCCTTGGGAAAGATGGGGGGCTCCCTTGGCTGTGCTTGGGGAGTCATGGAGGGGGGACCACAGGATCAACCAAAGGCCCAGGCTCACTGTCTTGCCCCTGCCCCACACCAGGCACTGGCATCGGCCCTACCATCCAGATTGGCGAGGAGACGGTGATTACTGTGGATGCCAAGGCTGCTGGCAAAGGCAAGGTCACGTGCACGGTGTGTACCCCTGATGGCACAGAAGTAGATGTGGATGTAGTAGAGAACGAAGATGGGACTTTTGACATCTTCTACACAGCCCCCCAGCCAGGCAAATACATCATCTGTGTCCGCTTTGGGGGCGAGCACATTCCCAACAGCCCCTTCCAGGTCATGGTGAGTTGGGCCTTGAGGGAATAGGCAAAGGGTGTGGGCCTTCCTCTGCTGAGCTCCTCTGGTTCCCAAGAGTCTGCACATTTGGAATTTGGGGGTCTTTGGTCATCCCTGGGATGGCCTTCCCCCTGCTTCAGTGGACCAAGGCCCTAGCCTCTGGGGAGGAGGTTCACACTCTCCTACTCCCATCCCTTCACTGGCTTCAAGAAAATGAGAGGTAGAACAGTGATGCAGTGAAGTAGAGAGGACGTTGGGTTGGGACTCTGAAGACTCTTGGGCTCCTCAGTACCTCTTAGTGTACCTATGGCTTTGGACAAAGCCATTGCCTAATCTGGGCCTTATTTGCCTTAATCTTCAAATGACAGGGGTGGCCATGAGGACCACTGGTCTGCCTCTACTGCTGTGATCCTCTGTGTGTGTGTGTGTGTGTGTGTGTACACATGTGTCTGTCTCCATCCCAAAGTTGTTGGCTGGACTCTTCATATGGTGCAACCCCAGAAGGGCTAAGTTTGTCTCCTTTCTCCTGGGCTGCAGGCTCAGTAGGTCTGTATTGTGGTCTCCTTTTTCCTGGACTTTGGAGAGACCAGGGACAAGAATCCAGGTTAGGTGTAACAAGCCATTCCCTTTGGTTTCTGAGGGGAGGCTCTGCCTGGCCCTTTCTGACACCCCATGCTGCATCGCCTCCAGCTTCCAGGTACCTAGATGCTTTCTAGCTGAGGCCTAGCTCTGGGGCAGGCTGAAGAGGGGCCTACTTCCTGTTTTCCCTCCCCTCCCTCCTCCTCTAGTTGTGCGTGGTGAGGCCCTATGAGTCAGTGGCTGTCTCTTGGTGCAGGGTCCAGGTGTTCCAGATAGAGGACATCCCAGGTGGTTCCAGCTGGCCTCTCTACTAATGACCTTCTTTCTCCCACCAGGCCTTGGATGGGGACCAGCCTACCACTCAGCAGATGCGTACCCAGCAGTTGTCAGCCCCCTACTCATATGCACCAGGCGTCCAGCAACCTTGGGTACCAGTCCATTTACTTTCCTCAAAAACAGAAGCAGGGGCTGCTCTCAGTCAGGGACCTGGCCCCTTTAGCATGTGGGC
This sequence comes from Pseudocheirus occidentalis, assembly GCA_028646575.1. Lineage (NCBI taxonomy): Eukaryota > Metazoa > Chordata > Mammalia > Diprotodontia > Pseudocheiridae > Pseudocheirus > Pseudocheirus occidentalis. Next base: position 62,134,080 of record CM053602.1, on the reverse strand, counting down.
CTTTGGTTCTATTGCTGACCCTTCTTCCTCAGAGTGTAGGGGCTCAGTGTGCACGATGGTGAACAGGAAGGACCCTGGACCCCATCCCAGGACTCTTTTCTGTGTTCCAATCCTGCTACTTCTTCAGTGGTAGAAGACACTTAGCCACCCTCAGTGGGCCCCCAGTTTTCCCACTGGAAAGACATAAAGATCCTAGTGTAAATGCTGGGTGCTGAGGGTATAAAGACTAAAACTAAAATGGTCCTTGGTCTCAAAAAGCTTACAGTCTCCTAGACCAAACCTCTGGGATCTGAGGAACTCCTGAGGCAACAGAGCGTGGCAGGGGTTACTTGGCATCTGTTCAGAGCACTTGGGCCTGAGCTAGGCCGGCACATGGCCAGCCAGAGGACTGGTCTGTCCTCCATGGGCCTAACTTCAGCTTCAGGCCAAGGGACTAGGACAAGAAATCCCAGTTTGGGGAAAAAAGGACAAAGACGTTGTCTCTTTCCATGGGCCCTTCAGAGTCTGATTCTACTTCCTCCCTCTTCTTCCTGGCCCGGCCCTGCTTCTCTCATGGCTGTCACCCCTAACCTGGGGCATCTTATCTCTATTTTCACTTCATAGGCTGCAGAACGGCCATTGGTGGGGGTGAATGGGCTTGATGTTGCTGGCTTACGGCCTTTTGACCTGGTCATCCCCTTTACCATCAAGAAGGGAGAGATCACAGGTGAGAAGGAAAACAAGGGAAGAGGAGGGCTAAAGCCTGACTGTGGGGACTGAGTGAGGCCCTCTCCAGCCATCTCTAAGGTCTTTGGTCCTTGCAGGGGAGGTTCGTATGCCATCAGGCCAGGTGGCAAAGCCTTCCATCACGGATAACAAGGACGGCACTGTGACTGTGCGCTACGCCCCCACTGAGGCAGGCCTCCATGAGATGGACATACGCTACGATAGCATGCACATCCCAGGTAGGCCTGACTGCTGTGCCTTTGGTGCTGAATGGGCTGATGACCTTTGGCATTGTGGGCAAACAACCTATGAAGTTTCTATGAAGCCTTGGAGAAGCCTGGCTAAGACAGGTTTCACCACTTGGGCAGGGGCAGAAGGTAGCTAAGTGGGCCCACCCCCTAGACTGGTAAAAGCAGCAGTGTGGGTTCCAGAGACCCAGCCTTGCTGAGCCCCTAACCCTTTCCACAGGAAGCCCCTTGCAGTTCTACGTGGATTATGTCAACAGTGGTCATGTCACTGCCTATGGCCCAGGCCTGACTCATGGACTAGTGAATAAACCAGCCGTCTTCACTGTCAACACCAAGGATGCAGGGGAAGGTAAGGAAGGGTAGGGGCAGGGAGGGCTTGCCCTCTGACCGATTTTGGTTTACACAGCGCCTTCTCATCTTGGTGTTGGGTATTGTAGGGCAGATGTTCTCTAAGTTACAGATAGTGATCAATATGGTATAGTGGATAGAGGGGCCAGGACCAGCCTCCAATTTAGGAACTCTGCTTCTGACACAAAGTTCCAGTGGCAGGCTGGGGGGGGGGGGGAAGGGGGGGGAAGGGTCCATACTGATGAAGTTGCAGGTTCCCACACTTATAGGAAACTCAGGCCCTGTCCTATGTCAAGGTCTCCCAGTGAGTTAGTGGCAGAGCTGGGGAATGGACCCTAGAGTGTTTTCTACTAGGTAAAATCACGTGACATAGGTATAGAAAGCAGTAGTCCTTGTTGGGGCCAGAGAGACTGAATCGACCCCTTAAGTTTACAGTCAACTTGGAACCCTGCCTTCTTCTGCCTTCCACTTTGAGTAGAAATTCTCAGACAACATATGAACCAAAGGGAGGCCTGAGGGATGGCAAGGGTGGCTGCTGAATAGGAGGGGAAAAGCAGCCCTCTGAGAACTGAGAACTACTAAGTGTGGGACCTGCCTGGTCTCTCGTCCCCATCTAGTCTCCATTTTGTAGTCAAGCCTGTTGCCTGATTCCAGCCTTTTTGGCTTCTGTTACCAATGGGATGGAGTCTAAGCTTGACCAGGATCTCCACCCAAACTACCTTTCTAGCCTTTCTCTCCTTCCATTCCCCAACACTTTTCCCATTCTACTGCTAAGTCTGTCTCCTAGCTGTCCCCAACATGTGTCACTTTCCCATCTTGATTCATTTCCGGAATGAACTGTCCCATCTCTTCCTTTGAAGACTTGGCCTTCTTCCATGTTCTGGTAGGTAGGGCTCACCACTCTCATGGAGGCCATCTTTACATTCAGTCTCTCCTGAAGGGCTCCTTGTTGGCTGCTGTTGTTTTATTCCAATGGAATCTCTAAGTCAAAGAGTGTGGCCATCTAACTCTCTCTCTTCACTGTTCTCATCTTTTCCCACCTTTGCCTGTTTGCTGGATGGGGGTAAAAATTGCTCGTTGTGCTTGGGAGTGTTCCTTCCCATGCTCATTAAGAGTGTGGTCAGTTCTGTTGAGAACAGTTCATGAATATTCAAATGGTTTTTGGTTGTCACTCTTCTTGCTAGTCCCTGTAGACCTTGTAAATCAGCCCCTTGTCAGAGATGTTTGGCACAAAGATTTTCCCTGGTCACCCATTCCACCTCTTGCCCTAGTCACATTAACTGTGTTCACTCAAAAGCTTTTTGATCATACTTAATCAAAATGACATCTTATTTTTTTTAATTGCCACCTTACCTTGTTTGCATTCACCTCCCAACCATAGTTATGAAAGGTCCCAGATCTTCTTTTGTCATTGTTTTTATGCTGTCCTCTTTAATGGAGAGGTAGAGATGCTGTGGACTTGGATGCTCTCAGCACTCTGGACAGCTCCCTAGGGCTCTAAATTGCAGGAGAGGTGGTGGCCTGCTTTAGGAGAAGAGATCTTCTCCCAAGAAGCTCCTTCCTTCACTGCCACCATTATGAGCCCAATCTCTAACCTGAGCCTATGGCCTTAAACATTCAGTTCACAGTTGGTATATGGTGTAAGATGAAAGTCTGACCATAGTAGCCTGGCAAGCTGCTTTTGGGTTTTCCCAGAAATTCTTATTTCTGGGTTTCCCCTAGCAGCGCAGGGCTATTTCTTGGAATTTCCAGCATGGCTGAGCCCTATAGATGTGATGAGACAGTGGGCCCTAGCCCCGTTTCTTCTTTCTAGATGGTAACATGCTCTCCTGACATTACTTTCTTTATTTAACGTATTGTATTCCCTGCTCCCTCCTCCTTATTAGAATTAGAATGTAAGTTCTGCAAGGGCAGGGACTATTTTGTATCCCCAGTGCTGAACTCTGTGTGTCTGTATGTGTGTGTGTGTCTATGTCTGTATCTGTGTGCACACATGCACATTTAGCCTTCAGATTGTCCCTGGAAGAGTCAGGGCTCTGTCCAGCCAGTACGGCACAAGAGACCTGTCTTCTCCTCCCTGGACTCTCTGGGCTCATGGTATGTCTCCTCAGGGGGCTTGTCCTTGGCCATTGAGGGCCCTTCAAAGGCCGACATCAGCTGTACAGACAACCAGGATGGCACCTGCACTGTCTCATACCTTCCAGTCCTCCCAGGGGATTACAGTATCTTGGTGAAGTATAACGACAAGCACATTCCTGGCAGCCCCTTCACAGCCAAGATCACAGGTATTGGTCCAGGCGGCTCAGGGCAGCGCTGAACTAAACTAGGGAGAGAAGAGGCCTAGACCAATCCGAGGACTATTAGATCATTAAATCCCATTTTAAAGATGTGGGAAGCTAAGGAAAGGAGTTGACTTGCCATGGGTCATGTGATAGTGCTTATAAACACTACCACACCACCCCCATGCCAGTTCTCCCCCAACATAGAGGAGCAAAATGTGGAATTTCAAGTTGAATGTATGTCCCCTTCACTTCTAATCAAGGAAAATGGCCTGGATAAAGAGATGGGCCAAGGCTTTGTTCTCCTTCTAGCTCTGTCCTTCTTCCCCACAGGTGACGATTCCATGCGCATGTCTCACCTGAAGGTAGGCTCCGCTGCTGACATTCCCCTCAACATCACTGAGACAGACATCAGCCAGCTCACAGCAACTGTTGTGCCCCCATCAGGCCGAGAGGAGCCCTGCCTGCTCAAGAGACTACGCAATGGCCATGTTGGTTAGTAAGCTCCCGTTTGCTCCCCTCTAGCCCCAGCAACGCCAGGGAGGTAGCAGTTTATAGCCAAGTATAAGGAAGGACTTGCTGGGAACTGGAGCTGTCCCAAAGCGGATTAAGCTGCCTGGTCCTGCTAGCATTCAGGAAGAGGTTAGGTGGACCACTTGTCAGAAGTGGAATGCTCTATGATGTATGTGTGTCGGCACCAGACTTTGAAGAGTCAGGGTCTGAAAAGAGCTTCATAGGCAGGCCTGGAACATAATGCCAAATCAAACAGAATGAAATGGAAGAGGGTCTTCCCCTTCCCAAAAGTTGGCTTCCAACTTCAGCTTGGCTTCCAACCAATTAGCCATGGCTGTATGGGGTACAGAGGAAGGTCAAACAGAAAGGGAAGACAAGGGGTGGGTAGTGATTCACAGGGAAAAGATTAGCACCTCTGCCAGCTTAACATGAGTCAGCAGGCAGTGCAGTAGGGTAGCCAGATGGGATTGCAGGCTCCATTTACAAAAGACATGGGGGCAGCTATCCCTCCTTAGTCTGTCCTGGCTGGACCCTGTTGGAAGTTTAGCTAAGAGGGAGATTGATAAGCTGGAATCTGGAATGTGACAGCCAGGATAATTATGCCTTGATAAAGGTCTGTGGCATCTAAGGAATGGTGAAAGGAACTGGGGACGTTTTCTCAGGAAAAAGAAAGATTGGATGGAGATGCACTCACTCTCTTTAAGTAATCTGCAAGGTTCTCATGTGGGTGATGCTAAGAATTGTCCTTGTATTCCCTAGTTCATGAAAATGGGCCCTGCCTCAAGAGCCTTAGGGCTCTTAATGACCCATGCTACTCAAGAAGGGGTACTTGCCCAGGGGGAAGGATAAGACACCTGGGACACTTGAGACACAACCAGACTTTCCAACAGTTGAAGGAGCACGGGCAGGGAGCTAAAGGGAGCCCGCCTGCCACAACTCACTCCATGGTGACTCTCAGCCTAGTGGGACTTTAGTATTCCTTTCCACATGCCCAGCCTTGTTCACAGAGCTCTGTTTTCCCCATCCCAGGGATCTCATTCGTCCCCAAAGAGATAGGAGAACACCTCGTGAATGTCAAGAAGCATGGGCAGCACGTCCCCAACAGCCCTATCACAGTAATGATCAGTCAGTCAGAGATCGGGGATGCCAGCCGCGTGCATGTCTCTGGCGAAGGCCTCCACGAAGGCCGTACCTTTGAACCGGCTGAGTTCATCATTGACACCCGGGATGCAGGTGACCGTGACCATCTGGATGGGGAGGACGGGGAAGGGAGCCCCAGGGAACTTAAGAGAAGCCGAGTCCTTATTGGGCTGCAAGTTCAGGAGGAGGGGAGAGAGCCAGGCTGAGCAAGTGGGCTGAACCTTGTCTTTGTCTGGCCCAGGCTATGGAGGGCTCAGCCTGTCCATCGAGGGCCCCAGCAAAGTTGACATCAATACTGAGGACTTGGAAGATGGTACCTGCAAGGTCACCTACTGTCCCACAGAACCTGGAAACTACATCATCAACATCAAGTTTGCTGATCAGCATGTCCCAGGTGAGCAGTGGACTCTTAGGGAAGCAGCCTAGCCCCAGCCTAAGTGATTGGGGGGGGGGGGGGGGAACACAAGGAGCGGGGAATCCAGGGCCTTTCTGATGTCACCCATGAGTGTGTGTGTATGCCACTCCAAAACAGACCAGCCAGGCGTGGCAGGCTGACTAGCAACTTCCTGGTGCGTTGACGTGATGGTGCTTATATTATGCTCAGTGTGCCTGCCCCTTTTCCCTTGCCACTGGCTAACTTGGTAGGAGCAGGCAGTGGGCAGGGTAGGAGATAGGATGTAATATATGAATGAATTCTGCCTTCTGCAGGCAGCCCCTTCTCTGTCAAAGTGACTGGTGAGGGCCGAGTAAAGGAAAGTATCACTCGACGACGAAGAGCCCCCTCAGTTGCCAATGTTGGCAGTCATTGTGACCTCAGCCTGAAAATCCCTGGTAGGTACACCCAAAGGACCATGGCATTAGATGTGATCTTAGACAAGTCACTTCCCTGTCTGGGCCCTTCCATGATCTGCAGTCCCTAAGTCACACCAAAGCTAGAAGAATCCAATTCAAAATAGACAGAGGCTTTAGGCCTCTCTGGCTCAGCAGGCAAGGCTGGAACAAGGAAGAAATTCACTTCCTCTGCCATTGTAGAGTATGGCAACAAGGTAATGGGCTTCCTGGATGTCAGGGAAGGCAGTGAGGGCCTGGACAAAGGCTAAGGTATTTTTTTCTATCCCTCCCCATCCCCTCACATTTCCACTTTGGTTCAGGTGTGAATCAGATGATTGTGAGCTTCCAAGGAAGGGAGAACACAGGCCTCTGAAGCCAAGGGCTTAGAAGAGTTTGGGCCTCTTGAAATAAATACCTGGCTTGGTCTACATCCCATCTTCCTTTCTTGCCTACTGTCTCTGGCTCTCTGTGATCTCTCTTCTCTTCCCCCCACAGAAATCAGTGTCCGAGATATGACAGCCCAGGTAACCAGCCCTTCAGGCAAGCCCCATGAGGCTGAGATTCTAGAGGGCGAGAACAACACCTACTGTATCCGTTTTGTACCTACTGAGATGGGTGTGCACACAGTCATTGTCAAGTACAAGGGGCAACACGTGCCTGGCAGCCCCTTCCAATTTACAGTGGGGCCCCTGGGCGAAGGGGGTGCCCACAAAGTCCGTGCTGGTGGGCCTGGCCTAGAGAGGGCAGAAGCTGGAGTGCCAGGTAAGCCACACAGCCTTCTTCTTTTCTTGGTCAGTGTGGGAATCTGGGGTGGCTTCCTCCATATGGGTCGTTAGCTATTCCTGGGCTAGGAGAGAGAATTAGCTGTTCCCCCTTGCCTTCATGGAGCCTGCCATGCCCTCCTAGGAGAGGGCAGAGAAAGAAGAGCAAGGACCAAATTGGGGTATCTGTAGTGGAATGGAAAGTAGGAGAAGAGACTGGTTCATCCCAACTTATTGAGCATGAATTGGATTCCCAGGGTAGGTGGGAGCCAGGTAGCAGCCCAGAACAAAGATCATTGCCAGCTGGGAGACCAGCCTGACACTCAGAGGCAGGAGATTGTAGAGGTAGCCTGGGGCTGTGGTAGATGGAGGCCTGTGATTGTAGTCTCCTAGACCTGGGCCTGAATCCCAGTTCTGCCACAGTTTTGAGCCCTGTGGTCTTGGGCCAATCATTCTACCTCTCCTCTGTATGGTAAGGGTCTGCCCTACTGCTCTAATGTCTGCTTCAGAGGGTTGTTACAAGGACTCACTCAGACACTACTGTGTAAATGTCAGCCATTATTGGTCCAGGCCTATCATGCTGTCCAACGTAGTCACTCCCCTGTAACTTAGGCCAAGAGATTAAGGAACCCTACTTTGCCACCCCCAGGCCAAGAGGTAAATGGCCTGGGAGTGGCAAAGTAGGGTTTGAACACAGGACTTAGCTGAATCTGAGCCTAGCCTTTTATTATCTATTGGCTCCATTCTAGAAAGGGCACAGGTGCTGAGCCAGAACTGAGCTTGGCATCAGCTGCAGCCCCTTGCCCCCACCCACCCACACACATGTGCTTCCCCCCCCCCCCCCTTGCAGCGGAATTCAGCATCTGGACAAGGGAGGCCGGCGCTGGGGGCCTGGCCATCGCTGTTGAAGGCCCTAGCAAGGCTGAGATCTCCTTCGAGGACCGCAAGGATGGCTCCTGTGGCGTCTCCTATGTGGTCCAAGAGCCCGGTAGGTGGGGGGTAGGAGGGCAGGCCACGCCACGGTGGGCCACATGCCACGGCAGGCCATATGCCACGGCGGGCTGTGCCTCCTGTAGAGCTTGATGGGGGCTGGAGTCTGACCTGTGCTCCCCACAGAGAATTCCCCACAGGAGCAGTTGGCCTGGCCCAGGTTGCTGTTGGACAGACACATAACTGATTCTTGAGCAGCTGGAGAGGCGTACTCCCCATCTCAGCCACCATACTCTTCAGTGGTTGGGACCTATGGAGGAGGAGCCAGGGACCCCTGGGGAAAGATGTTGCCCCTGCCCTTAGGAGCCCCTTGATGTAAAGAGCACCCACCTTGGGGAAGCCCCTGGTCTGAGGGGAGAGACATTGCCCCCGTCCTTGAGGGAACCCCCCGATCTAAGGGGGCAGACGTGACCCCTGCTGTTGGGGAGCCCCCAACCTGAAGGGGGAGACAAGAAACCCCACATGTGAAGGGGATAACAAGGCCCCCTCTTGGCTCTGGGGAGCTCCCTCCATCTGAAGAGGGTGACAAGGCTCCCTCCTGGCTCTGGGGAGCCCCCCATCTGAAGGGGAGACAAAACCCCCCCATTCTGGGGAGCCCCCACATCTGAAGAGGGAGACAAAGTTCTTTGCTCAGCTTTGGGGAGCCCCACATTTCAAGGGGGAGACAAAAATGTAATTAGAGATAGCAGGCAAAGGGCTTGGTGCCCAAGTTGCTGCTGTATGACCCCCCTAATCTGCCCTTTGCAAGCACATCTGCTTCTGAGAGTAGAGGGGAGCAAATAGTGATGGTTCACTGGCTAAAGGAGGCTGCTACATTGACAAAGGGGCTCCTACAGCCCCAGTGCCACTAGCCTCCCTGCAGCTGGGTTGGAGAACTAGTTAGGGTATGGGCCAGGGCTGGAGGGAACCAGTAGGGTATGGTTTGTGGGAGGAGTGCAGAATGGGCTTCCCCAAGGAGGGCAATTGCCAGGCTGCTCTGGAGTTTCATACCTAATACCTTGTCATTTTTCCTGCCCAGGCGACTACGAGGTCTCCGTGAAGTTCAACGACGACCACATCCCCGACAGCCCCTTCGTGGTGCCTGTGGCTTCCCCATCTGGTGATGCCCGGCGCCTTACTGTTTCTAGCCTTCAGGTGAGGCACTGAGAGAAACCATCCCCCAGCAGGGCCCAGCCCCCCTGGGCAGGACATGGGCAGTGCCAGGCCAGACCCTGCCACAGGGGAGAACCAAGGACATTAGAGCAAAGATCTGGAGCCTGGGCCCCAGGCTGGGGGGAGGGAGAGGGGATCAGAGAGCTGACTGATGCAGCCAGGCTAGTGGGGTAAGATGTAGGAGTCCCTGGTCTGGCCATGCTTTCCCCTGCCCAGGGCTGGCGCCAGCCCCTGCTCACCACAGAGGGTTTTTCTCGTGCCTCAGATCTAAAGGCTTTTAACAGATCTTGGTGCCTTTTGTGTACCAGGGCTGAGGTTTAAAGAGGGAGAGCCTGGCAAGGCTGCATGGCGGTACTGAAAGTCTCTTTCCCTTCCCTCCTCTGCTCACCTCCCCTGACCCTGATCCACAATGTGAGAGTATGTGATATGGGGGGGAGGGTGGCATATGTGTGGCCTGTGTGACACGTGTGTGACACGTGTGGGTGTGGCTTCTGCTGCCTCTCCCAGGGCCCCTTGCTCTCCCTCTTTAAACCGAATTTGCTGCCAAGTGGGTAAGTTGGACAAGGCCTTGGGGCTGCTCTTCCTACCTCTTTGCTCTCCCCCTACCTCCTTCTACTTTTCTTCCTCAGTTTCTCCTTTCCCCTTCTTCCCCTCCCTGCTAGAAGGGGTAGGGCTCCTCTTGTGCATCTCTTCTGTACCAAGGCTCCCCATTTCCCCCCCAAATCAGCCTGATCCCCTGAGGGTCTCTAACCGCCTGTGCTGTGATTCCAGGAGTCAGGTTTAAAGGTCAACCAGCCAGCCTCTTTTGCAGTCAGCCTGAATGGGGCCACAGGTGTCATCGATGCCAAGGTCCATAGCCCCTCAGGGGCCCTGGAGGAATGCTATGTCACAGAGATCGACCAAGGTGAGGCCAGGCTGTGCTGCCACCTCCCTGTTGGCATTTGGCAGGGGAGGGCAGAGAGAGTCACTTATCTAGTGACCTGGGCACCAGAGCAGCTGTGCCACTTGGTTGCCACTGGCGGGTGGTTTGTCTAGTGTCCTCACATGGTGGAGCTCCTGAGGGCCTGCTAGATTGTCACACACTAGAGACCATCTAGCACAGCCCTCATTTTCCGAAGATGAGACCCCAGAGACACCCGAGAAGGGCAGTCACCCCCATATCCAGCTGTTTGTTACACTGCCCTGGCACCAGTGCCATCTCTGAAGACAGAGGCATGGCCACCACATTAGGAAGACTCCCCTCCAAAAGAGCACAGACCCCAGGACCACTTCTCTTGTGCACAATTGCCTGCTCTATGTCTGATGCTGCCACCACCACTGCTGCCATGGCTCAGTGCCAGGGTTACTGTGGCAGGCATGAGGGGGCCATGTCCACACCACAGGCTTCCCAAGCAGAATAGCAGTGAATAGGTGTTCATGGGGTACCTGGTGAATTTGGCAGTATAGGAGAGACCTTAGGAGCAAGGCATGACCAGCAGAAGCCACCTCTAGGGAGCCCTTGGAGACTAGGATTTAGCAATAAGGGTACAAGGAGGGGCCTAGACAGTGGCTGCTGGGTGAGCTGGGCAGGGCCATGGCTGTCTCTCAGGCAGGACCTTGGACCAGCTCTCACTTATGTGTGGAAGGAAGGGTTGGTGCTATCTCCTTGTTCTCATCCACCTCTCCCTATCAGATAAGTATGCTGTGCGCTTCATTCCCCGGGAGAATGGTATCTACCTGATTGATGTCAAATTCAATGGCTCCCATATCCCTGGCAGCCCCTTCAAGATCCGCGTGGGAGAGCCTGGGCAAGGAGGGGATCCAGGCATGGTGTCTGCCTATGGGGCAGGCCTCGAAGGCGGGGTCACAGGTAGGTCTGGGGTGAGGTAGGAAAGGGGAAGGTGATGACTGTGGTTGGAGTAGGCAGAGCTGGCCAGTGACGGGACACCATGGCCCTACACGGCCCAGCAATTGCTGTCCTAAACCATAGTCTCTTCTGGTCCAGTGAATCTCACTGCCATAACAATAGCTATGGGGGAAAGCCAAGTCCCCTTTCTGAGAAGAAACCACACTTGATCCTCTGCTGCTGAGTAGTCATCAGTGACTTATTTCAAGGTATGCTCATCCTAACTGGGAATCACTTACACCCTGACCCAAAAGTTCTCACCAAGCCTTAGGTTCAGTCGAACAAGGCGACATTCAAGAGGAATCAGTGTTTATACTTGGCCTGAAAGTAGAGTCTCAGCCAGGTCAAGGATGCTTCAGGAGTCTGACCAAGCTCATGATAAGGCAGCTTGGGAACACCTGAGCTCTGGGAACAGGAGGCCCAGGCAGGCTTGGCCCAAAGTCAACCAGGTGCTAAATGGCAGACAGCTCTGGGCCACAGCATCAGCTTGCCAAGAACAGGTTGGTGCCCGGCTGAGATGACATCTGAATTTACTTTGGCATCCCAGAGGGCAGTGATAAGCTGAAGGGCTTGGGGCCTTGTCATTAAACTCAGGATTGATCCCAGAGGGCAGCACCAGGAACAGCAATGACAGGGAGGTGGGGGGAATGTGCTAAGGGGCCGTTTTAAGGGTGATGTCAAGGGTCAATATTCTAACAATGAGAGCTGTCTCAAGGTGGCCTGGGGAGGTAGAGCTTGGAGCAGCAGCTGAGGCTAGATGGCTGTTTGGCCCCAGATATCATACAGGACTTTTGTGGTAAGGCGCAGACTGGGCCATGTTGGCCTCCCAGCTCCTCTCTAATAGTGCTTCTGGGACCTGGTGAAGCTCTGACAATAGTGGCTCTTTCCCCTCGGTCTCCTGGGATCCCTAGGCAGGCAGGTAGACATCCTACTAGTCACTGACCTGGGGCACAGTGTGACTTTATTTGTAGCTAACTACAGGCTGCCTCTTGCTTTAAGGCCCAGACAGCAGCAAACAAGAAAACTTCCCTAGCTTTTGACAAAGTAGCACTTGACAAGTCCTTTTTTCACAACAACACTAGGAGGCAGATGTATCACCCCCATGGTGGGGAGACTGGACAGGTCCTCAAGACCCAAGCTCTTCTGAGGCCAAGCCCTGTGCTTTGCTCATTCTATCTGCCTCTGCCACCAATGACCTCTGTAAGCACTGGATACATTGATACTTTCCAACCAACTTCAGGCCTCTTGCTGCTGCTGTCTGTGCATGGAGAAGGAACAGGGACTTAAAGAGACATACAGTCCAGTTATAGCTTGTTCCAGATCATATCCCAGGCAGGGAACCCATCAGCCTCCCAGGAGTTTATCTTCTGTCACTAATCTACAATCATGCAGGCCTCAGCGTCCACCATGGGCAGAAGTCCTTGTTCTTTCTCCAGACTGGCCTCACCTCATGCTCTGACCTTGTCTTCAGAGGGTGGATAATGTCACTTGAGTGGTAGCTCCAATCTTCTGGAGAGCTTGAGTTCAAGCCTTACCTGTTCTTTGCTCTGAAACTCTTCCTGCAGACAGATACAGCTGAAGAGAACACCCATCAGTGGGGCAGGACCATCTTGGGCATACTTGGGCATCCTTTCATTCATACTCCAGAAGCTCAAAGGGCAAACAAAAATTGGAGTGTTCAGGGACAAGACCATCTTGGGCATATCTAGATCTTTTTAATTCACTCTGGAAGTTCAAAGGGAAAAATAATCTTGGTGTTCAGGATCATCTCCTTGCTTTGTAAAGCCCGCCAACCCCACCCCCACCCCTATCCCCATGATCCTCTCTTGGTCACAAATCTCAGCAGAAGTGCTAAGGCCCTCTGGCAGCACTGTCACCTGCCATAGCTACAGGCCCATTACTCTTCCTTAGCATTGTCTCATGTATCTGAGTCAAAACTAGGGAGGAGGACAAGGTTCAGGTATCAGTAAAAACCTCCTTTACCCCTCTCCTTTTGGGACTACCTTCTTCTTCCCTTAACACTAGGGAGCCCAGCAGAGTTCATTGTCAACACCAGCAGTGCTGGAGCTGGTGCCTTGTCTGTCACCATTGATGGCCCTTCCAAGGTGAAAATGGATTGTCAGGAGTGTTCCGAGGGCTACCGGGTAACCTACACACCCATGGCGCCTGGGAGTTACCTCATCTCTATCAAGTATGGAGGCCCTTACCACATCGTGGGCAGTCCTTTTAAAGCCAAAGTCACAGGTGTGGACTCTTATCCCCCAGTGCCCCTTGGTTTTGGATTCCCTCTTCTTTCTAGTATTCTCACACTCTGTGTGCTCCATAGGTCCTCGACTGGTCAGTAGTCATAGTCTCCACGAGACCTCATCAGTGTTTGTGGACTCAGTAACCAAAGGCGAGGCTCCCCTGCAGACTCGAGCCCCACCCAAGCTCCACTCAGATGCCAGCAAGGTGGTGGCCAAGGGCCTGGGGCTCAGCAAGGCCTTTGTGGGCCAGAAGAATTCTTTTACTGTGGACTGCAGCAAAGCAGGCAGGCGTGGGGGCATCTGGGGATTTCCAGAGGGGGGCAGGGATTCTGGGACTGGAACAGATTCCAAATTTGGAGTGGAGGCCAGGGTCCAAACTGGCTCTGCCACTTGCTGCTCTTGGGGGGCCCAGAAAGTATAAGAACTTTGGAATCAGACCTGAGCCACAACTTAGTCTTCCAGATTTGCTTGGGAGTTTTTGTCAAGAAGCATTTATTAGGCACTAAACATTGATCCAAGGCAAAAGCTAGCCCCTGCCCTCAAGGAGCTTACCTAATAAGGGTGACTACATGCAAACAGATACAGTAGCAACCTCTCCAGTAATAAGGAAGGTGGGAGGTGAGGAGGGTTTAGGGGGGAAGTCATGGTCAGTTGTGAATTTGTTGAGTTTCAGATGTCTACTGGACATCCAGTCTGAGATGTCTGAAAGACAGTTGGACGCATGAGATAGGAGGTCAGCAGAGAGAGTGGGGTAGGATGGGTAGATGGGAGAATCATCAGCGTAGAGATGGTCATTCAATCTGTAGGAGCTGATGAGATCCCCAAGTGAAGTAGGATAGAGGGAGAAGAGAAGAGGGCCCAGGACAGAGCCCCGAGGGACACCTACGGTTAGAGGGAATGATCTGCAGGAGGAGAGGTCAGAGAGGCAGGAGGAGAACCAGGAGACAGGGGTGTCCTGAGAGGTTAAATGACCTGTCCAGGGTCATACAACACTGCCAGAGGCACTTGAATCTAGGGCTTCCTGACTCCAGACTAGTTCTTATCTGTGCTAATTCTTTCAGGAAAATGACTTGCTCTTTCTATACAGAAGAGAGAATTTGGCAGGAGAAAAAGAAAGACGAGCATTTATACAGCACACAGTAGTGTGCCAGGCACTGTGCTAAAAGTTTTACAATTAT
>CM053602.1:62101669-62113002 GCA_028646575.1 Pseudocheirus occidentalis | reverse complement strand
GGTTCAGGGAATTGTGTTCTGACGGTTGACTGTGAGCGGTTGCACATCCCCAGAGAAACATCGATCTGTGTGTGTAGGGCCAGAAGGAAAGACCTTCCCAGCCTCTTCCCCCGGCCAACGCCGACTTTTTTGGGGAGTCCCTTTCATCGACACTACTTGAGTCATGGACTGTATTGTTTCCAATTCTCTGTTTATTTTACTCTGGATAATCCCATATATGTCTTTCTCAAATTTCTCTTCTCTTACAGACAAATAAGGCTGTGTATTCATGTGCCACAAATTAATTAGCCGTGTCTTAATCGTTTGGTGCCCACTTTGTTTCCATGGTTTGGTTTGGTTTTGTGGTTTTTTCCTATTATAAAAAGAAATGCTTTGAATGTTAAGGGGTTTGTCGGTACTTTTCTTTCTCGCTTGGTTTAGGGAATATATACGCAGAAATGAGAGCACTAGATCAAAGGGGAGGAACAATGCAGTGAATGATCACATAATTCCAAATTATTTTCCAAAGTGGTCAAACGAATCTGCAATTGAGCTCCAGGATCAGAGAATGAGTTTTCCTTTCTTCGGAAGGTCCCTTCAACAGAGACTACCCCCAAATTTTGCTATATTTGTCCATTTGCTGTGTTTGAGGTGAAACTTTGGAGCCTCTTTAATTTGTAGTTATTTCTCTTATTATTTGTGATTTGCAGCAATATTTTATAAGATCGTTGATCATTTGACAGTCTCTTGGAAATTCATCATTTTCGGCCGCAGCAATGATCTATTTTGCCAATTGGCAGGCGGTTCTTAGTCTTACATAAATGAATAAATTTCCAGAGTATCAGACTTCTTTCAAGTTGTCTCAAATGGAAATTTTTCCTGTAGGTAAAAGTCTCCCTTCTTATGCTACCTTCATTGATCTTCATTATCTTCACTGATAAATTTTCTGTGGTTTAAAAAAAAATCTCTATTTTTCTCTTTGAGAATCATCTCTGTTCCTTATTCTGTTAAGAACTTCCACTGAGTTGTAGTTATGAAACAGAACTCCTTCCACTCTCCTTTAATTGTTAATGGTGTTTGGGTGGATTATCTGTTTGGTAATTCTTATTCATTCGTTGTTTGTCCTTCATTCTAGAAGAGGACCATGACATCAAGAAGATGACATCATGATTGTAAATGAATTGGATTTAAATGAGGGAGGGTTGTGCAAAGTCACCAGCCTCCATCTCTTCCCTGAAGGGACCGTTGGCAAGATATAGATCAGGACAACTGAATATGGTCCAGGATGCAGTGGGGGTCCTTGACCTTCTTAAGTTAAGGTGTTTCCCAGGTCTCAGTTTGACTGAGGCAAATTTTTGCAGCATATGATGGAAGAAGTTGGACTAAACTTATTTTCTGCTAAAATGAAGTGCATTGTTCCTGGAATTTTTTAATAAAACTATTTCTTATTAATATCTGCTTACATCCCCTCCAACCATGAATAAATCCCTTCTATTTTTGGAAAACCTTTTAATAATATCCAAAAAAGAGGGGGAAACAGTTCAGCAAAGCTAGATAACACATATAAAATATCTGACATTCTATAGCCATAAAAACTCACTTGCTCCAATATCTCTTCTCTGAGGTAAAGCAAAGGCATTATTTTGACATATTCAGTTTTTAGTCTTTTGTTGTTTTTCTTTCCATTTATGTTGCTCTAATCATTGTGTGTGTTGGTTTCCTTGCTCTGCTTATTTCACTTTGCAGTGCTTCAGTTATGTCTTCCCATGCTTTTTGTATTCATTATAGTCATCCTTCCATACAGGAAGAGTTGGACATGACTGAAAAATGACTTAACAACAGGGTATTAATATTGATTTCACTATATTCTTATGTCTTAGCTTTTTTACTCAGTTGATTAGTATTACCCCAGTTGATGGTGGTATCTACTTTGGTTCTAGTTCCTTGTTACTACAAAAAGTACTGCTATAAATACTATGTTGTAAGTCAAACTTTTTTTATCATTGAACACCTTAGAGTAGATGCTACCCATATGGAATTACAGATTTAGTGTTATACTGATCAATCTAGCAACCATGCTTTACAGAACCAGAAAATAATCACAAAATTCATTTGGAGAAACAAAAGGTCTAAATTGTTAAGTGAAATAGTGAGGAAAAGTAGGAATGAAAAGGGAGGAAGATAGTATTTCCAAATGTTGAATTATTTTATAAAATGGTAATTATTGACCCACCCCACCCTCAATCCTCATCACTGTCTTGGTGAGGCAGATGGGCTTGCATAGCTCAATCAAACTATAAGCTGTACTGTGCAGAGTTACCCAAGACTGACAGGTCATAGGGGAGAATTCTGACAAAAGATGATCCACTAGAGAAGAAAGTGGCAAACCACTCCAGCATCTTTCCAGAGAAAACTCCATGGACAGTATTAAAATGATGAGAGATTACATCAGAAGATGAATCCCAATAAATCTGGAAAGCTCAACAGTGACCACTGGATTGGAAAAGATGAGTTTATATCCCAATCCTAAAGAATGGCAATGCCAAGGAATATTCAAATTATTGAACAATTCCTCTCATTTCACATACAACCATAGTTATGTTTAAGATTCTTTAAGTTTCAGCAATATGTCAACCAAGAATTATCAGAAAAGTGGGCTTGTTTTTGAAGAGGCAGAGTAACTAGAGACCAAAATGATAACATTTGCTGGATTATAGAGAAAACAAAGGAGTTTCAGGAAAAAACAACAACATCTACTTCTAATTCATAAACTGCGCTAAAGCTTTTGATTGTGTGGATCACAGCAAAATGTGGTAAATCCTCTAAGATATGGGGGTACCAAAGCATCTTACTTGTCTCCTGAGAAACCTGTATGTGGGCCAAGAAGCAACAGTTTAAAATGAATATGGAACAACTGATTGGTTCGAGATTTGAAAAGGAATATGACAAGATTGTATATTGTCACCTTATTTATTTACCTCATATGCAGGGTGTATCATGTGAAATGCCAGGCTGGATGAATCAAAAGCCAGAATTAAGGTTGTCACAAGAAATAGCAACAGTCTTGGATATGCAGATGATACCTCTATGATGGCAGAAAGGGAAGAGGAATTAAGAAATCTCTTGAGGAGGGTGAAAGGAAAGAGTATAAAAGCTGGCTTGAAGATTAACATTAAAAAGTCAAGATCTTGACAACTGGTCCCATCACTTCCTGGTAAATAGAAGAAATAGTAGCAGTGTCAGATTTTTTTTTAAGGTTAACAGGATTTTACTGAGTCACTCAGTAATCAGATAGCCTTTTAATTAGTTAGTTTCAATATAAGGAACAAATTTGCAAACTCGGAATTCTCCTTATCAGAATTCCACCTTGCTGAAGTGAAGACAGAGATTATATACATAAATCACAAGTGGGAAGGAAGAAGGGAAGGTGGATTACAAACAATCATTCCCAGGGCCAGGGACATTTCCCATGACAAACCCACAAATGAAAGACAAAACAGTTCTGGAGTCCTGTGGGAGCAATACTGCTCAAGTCCTTGGGAGGCATTATTTAGTGGGTCACAGGACCAGAGTTCTGTGATGGGAACAGGTTCTATAATCTTTGATTTGCTTCATTTCAGGTAAGCAGGCAGAAGGATGCCAGTGATTGTAGGCCTTGTCAAGGCTTGATTGATCAGTTCAAGCTGCATTGTGAGTCTGACTCACAAGTCAGAGAGGCAGCTCTTAAGAAAATTAAATTATTGGCATATTCATTATTCTTATCATATCAATTAATATTAAAATTATAAATTTCCTTCTCAATATTCTTGGGCTCAAAGATGACTGCAGACAGGTGACTGCAACCATGAAATTTAAAAAAAAAACAGTTGCTCTTTTGAAGGAAAGCTATGGCAAATCTGGACAACATGCCAAAAAGCAGAGACTTCACCTTGCCAATAAGTCTGTATATTCTTTGTCTGTATAGACAAAACTATGGTTTTTCCAGTAGCAATATATGACTGTGAGAGTTGGTCTATAAGGAAAGCTAAGCTCTGCAGAATCACTGCACTGGACTTGTGATGCTGGAGAAGATTTTTGAATGTCCCTTCACTTTCAAATTAAGCCAATCATACTTAAAGAAATTAATTAAAGTTATTCAGTGGAGGGCCAAATATTGAAGCTACACTTAAATACTTTGGCCATGTAATGAGAAGATGGGACTCATTGGAAAAGACCCTGATGTTGGAAAAGATTAAAGGCAACAGGAAAAGGGAATAGCAGAGGATGAGATGGATAGATGATATCATGGAAACAATGACCATGAACTTAGACTTTGAGAGACAGTAGAGGATAGAACAGTCTGGTGTGCTATGGTCATAAAGAGTTGGACACCGTTAAATGACTGAACACAACAAATCACTAGAAGAATTTTGCTCTGTGTGTGGTTTTTTTTTTAATGGAAAAGAACATCATAGAACAAATTAAACAGGGGAAAATGAGTTCAATAACTTAGTGTTCAATAAATTTCAAGACATAAATTTCCTGATAAATAAGTGCCTTTTTAAAAAGAATTTTCTGGGAAATCTGTAAATCAGATTGCCACAAATTAGCTTTAGCCCAACATTTTACACCACTTTGCAATATTCTCAAAATGGGTTCATGACCTGAAATTAAAGGTTATGCCACATGTGAAAATTAGAAGAGAAGTAGATCAGGTGCCTTTCACAACTATGGGGTAATGGGTAGGAAGAAGGAAAACTCTTAATACAAGTAATTGATAAGAAATTAAATATTTTTAGTTATATGAAATGAAAAGATTTTTCCAGAAAAGAATTAATGCAGCTACAATGGAAAATGAAGCACCTGATGGAGACAGAAATCTCTATATCAAATATCTCTGATAAGGTTCTGATAACTAAGATATATAGGCACCTAACAGAAAAAATATAGGACCAAAAGCCATTCCCCAAAAAGAATAATCACATACTGTTAACTAATCCATGTACAATGTTGCTCCAAATCACTATTAATAAGACAGGTACAAAAATCAAAACAACTCTAAGGTTTCTTTCACCTCACACCTAACAAAGTGGTAAGAAATGACAAAAGATGGGAATAGTCAATGTTAGAGCAATGATGGGAAAAGAGACATAGTAATGAATTGGTGGGTAGCTAGGTGGTGCATGGAAAGATGGAATGCTGGTTCTGGAGTCAAATCTCTCTGTGACCTTGGACAAGTCACTTCACCCTATTTGTCTCAGTTTCCTCATCTGTAAAATAAGTTGGAGAAAGAAATAGAAAATTACTCTACTGTCTTTGCCAAGAAAACCCTAAATGGGGTCATGAAGAATCAGAAATGACTGAACAACAACAGCAGCTACATGGTTACAAGAGCTGAACATTGGTCCAATCATTCTGGAAAGCATTTTGGAATTATGAAGAGGAAGTGACTAAAATATCTCTTTGATCCAGAGTTCTCAGAATAGGCAGTAGAAAGGTGGGTTTTGTATTTATTACCAAACTGTAACAAACCTGAAGCCTGATATTCTTGCACTTTTTCAAAGGCATTCAGCTGAATGTGTGTTGCATGGCATGTGACTGAAATGCTGAACCGGTCTGCCTCCATGAGGTGGCAAGTTATAGTTCTAGGCTTCTTGATTCCTACCAAAGCTAACATCTCCTTAAACAATTTGTTCTTTAATTTTCCCACCTTGTTCAGAATTGATTAGGATAGGAAAGCCATAGATAGATAAATCCTTTTCCCATAGTTCCTCAGGAATTGTAAATGTACAATACAGATGCAGTAGTCCATCATCACTAGGATGCTTATATTTTTTCCTTTTCAGAGATAAAATATCTATACACAAAAGCTCCAGAGGCTTCCAAGAACTAACCCTCTCCAAGTGCCCAGGACTATTCAACAACATTCTCCTACATCCAGACCAAACACAAATCTCATCCTTCCCTGAGACTTCAATTGCTGTTTGGCACAACAAAACCTGTTTCTCAGTATCTCAAGTATTTTGTCCTGACCCAAGTAGGCAAAGCCATTGCTTTCAAGGATATAGAGTGAAATGTCTTGCTTGGCTCCAATGGCTTCTGAGTATCATGTGTGGGATGCATTACAAACTGGCATAGCACTTAGTCCCATAATTTCTGCCATTCTCTCAACAGCAAGATGCCTTTGGAGAAATGAAATTTCAGTCCCCAGTGGTCTCACCATTGCTTCTAGGCACTTTATCAAAGGTTTCTCATATCTAGCTCTTCATCACACAATTGCTCCCATGGCTAATCATCCAAGGACCACTAAAGCAAGAAGGATTGGTTCAAGACAACAAACTTCTCATTTGCTGATTGTACATTCTCTGGTGGAAACCCAAAGTCTCAGGTTCAATTCCAAGTTGTTATAGGTAGTCTGGAACTGATTCAGGCTGATATTGTAGGTTATGTTCTAAACTATATCCCAGTCTATCCAACAGTTGTGAAAGGAAATTCACATAGTCATAGCATAGAAATGATATTCAACATGAATACAGAAAGCATTCACCTAGTTTGATGTAGCTCTCTTTTAAAGGATTTAAGATTACAAATTTAACCAACAAACATTTCAGTACACAAAGAACAGAAAAATTATTGCATATGAAATTGCAATTTTTAAAAAGTAGAACTTGTTTAGGTATATATTAAATTTCATAGGACAATAACAAAATTTCTCTGCTTGTGTGTTCCCTTCTGAATATCCTTCTGCTCTCTTCTAGGTATTTAAAAATATTTTTCATTTAACTGCTTCTTTCCTTCCTTCTCTCCTTCATTCCTTCCTCCCTTCCCTCCTTTCTTCCTTTTTCCCTTCCTCCCTTTCTTCTTTTCTTCTGGTCTTTCTTACGATCTTCATCCAAATCCCTGCTCAACTTCTATCTGCCGCAGTTCTCCCTATGCCAAGAGAAGTAAAAATCCTCCCTTGTAACAATCAAATGTAATCTAGCAAAACAAGTTCCCATATTTTCTGTGACTGAGGCCGTATGTCTCAGTCTGCCTCTAGTCTGTCACCCCTTTTCTGGAAGTTGTAGGTAGGAAGCTTCTTTCCTCTGGCATTATAATTGGTCATTCTATTAATAGAAAAAAGGTGAGAGTTTTTGTGCATCCACGGGTGAGGAGAGACAGAGAGTCAAAGAGTACAGAAACAAAGAAACAGAGAGGGCGGGAGATCCTTATGTTGTGAGTGGTGAGAAGGTGTGGTCGCCTGGGCAACCTTGTTTTCCAGCTGTTGGAGTGTGAGTGTGAGACCAAAGTAAAGAGAGATACGGGAGAGAGGATGAGTGCATGTAACAGCAAGTGTGTCTATCAGAACCGACTTAGGGATTTCTTCTGCCTGGGCCAGGGTTTCTTCACAAATTAGCGTGAAGCATGGGTGCTGCAAAAGTCTTGCGTGAAAAGGAACCTTTCGGAGAAATTTCTAGGTGTGCTGGCTAGAGCCGCGGACTCTGAATCCTGAGATCTGAGTCCCAACCTTGGTGGGACCTTTTAGTCGAGGTTCTGCCTGGCTGAGGAGCTGTTCAAGGTGGGCCCTGGAATTCAGGATTCCTTATCTAGGGTTCTATTTTCACCCAGCCTTAGGTTCCCGCCCATCTGCTGAGCTAGCTCCAGCGAAAACCGGATCTGACTGTCCCTGCAGATAGAAGTATGCTTCCTGAGGGCACAGCTTTTTCCTCTATCTTGGTATCCTCAGAACCCAGCTCAGCGCTTTTCACATTGCAGGTTCTCTTTTGGCGCTTTCTGGACTTCACTGTATCTTAAGCCTGGGGCAAAGAACCAGAAATGGATGTGGTTCGATTTGTTCTCCCTTCTATCGAAAGTCCAGTAGAGTCCGCGATTCATCCTGTAAGTCCTACACCACAGCAGACGTTTATTGCATCTTGATTGATCGGATGAAACCCCAGAAGAAAGGGCCAACTGTTCTAGAACATGTACAGAATTCAAAGAAAAGTGACTTGAGATGGATGAAATGAAATTTTCCAAGCGAAGTTGTGAGATTCAAGAACCACAAACATGCTTTGGGATAGTAAAAGGGAAGTGCATTGGCCGGGAAGGTCTCCCGCGTGGGAGGCGAGAATTCTACCATTAAACCACCAATGCCTTACGTGTATGCTCTGGTAGGTATCTCATAATTCTCTTTTTGGAAGTAAAATGGTACAGGACCCCAGAATAATTTTAAATTTTCTAGATTTCATTACCTCTGGTTTATATAGGAACAGGTTCACACTAGTTAGCCTCTATAGTCCCTGACAACTCAAAACCCATGAACCTCTGCTTCTCTCTGCCCTTATCTTCTTTACATTTGCCCATACCTTAGTCTAATACAAAGACTGATTTTGGACCACCGTCAGAAGAGTTACCTCTAGATACAATCAGCTCTAGCTCTTAACTCTTAAAATTCAATTATGTTTTTTTACTCACGAGAGTACACTTAAGAGGAAACCAAAGGTCAATCACTTCAAACTGACAGTTGCAGATCACACTTTGACCCAGACTCTAGCATGCAGGCAGAAACAAGAGGCAGGGGAATGACAGTGATGAGGGTGACTAAACAATTATGAAATTCCTTTAAGCTGACAGTTGGAACTCAGAACCTAGAGAGAATTAAAGTTACTAATGATCTTTTATTGCCAAACTCAATTGGCTTTTCTCAGTACTTTTTCTCCTTGACCTCTCTGCAGCCTTTGTCACTGTTGATGACTTTCTCCTCCTTGACACTCCTCTCTTTAGGTTTTTGGGACACCACTCTCTCCTAGTTTGCCTCCTACCTATCTGACCAATCCTTCTCCGTCTCCTTTGCTAGATACTCCTACAGATCAAGCCCTCTAACTGTAGGTGTCTCTCAGAGTTCCTGTCCTGGGTCCTCTTCTCTACTCTCTCTTTAGGTTTTTGGGACACCACTCTCTCTCTATCACTCTCTCTAGTACAGAGTGATCTCATCAGCTCCCTCATATTTAATTACCAACTAATGACTCTCAAATTTACCTATCTTGCTCCTACATCTCTGCCATTCAATCTCCCATCTCCAAGTGCCTTTCAAATATCTAGAACTGGAGGTCCAGTAGATATTTTAAACTCAATATATTTGAGACAAAACTCATCTTTTCTCTTAAACCCTCCCACCCCCCACACACACACATATACACACATACACATATACATACACACACATATACACACACATTCCTCCTTACTGTCAAAGGCAACATCATCCCAACAACATCACAACTACCACCCAGGTTCACAGCCTAGGACCCATCTTGGATTACCCACCATAACTTACCACCACAATCCCCCATCCAAGTAGCTTCCAAGGCCTGCTGATGTCAATTTTGCAAAGTCTCCTGAATACTCACTCCACTTTTCTCTTATGACACTCTCATCACTCTAGTACTGTAGCAGCCTGCTAGTGGGTCTGCCTGCCTCGAGTGTCTCCCCACTTCAATGCATTTTCCATTCAGCCACTAAAGTGATTTTCCTAAAACACAAGTCTGATCATCTCTCTCTCTCTCTCTCTCTCTCTCTCTCTCTCTCTCTCTCTCTCTCTCTCTCTCACACACACACACACACACACACACACACACACACACACTTTTTCTAAGCACCCAGACAGACCAAACTCCCAAGTAAGTCTGGTCCACTTTTCCATTTGGCTCTTCAGGTTAGAAAGAGCCAGAGGGAAAGACAAATGTTCAGAACCTGTGTTATCCATAAAACAGTGTTAGGATGTCCCTACCAAGTTGTCTCAGGTATGGGACTTGCTCTCAAAAGGTCCACCCTACAGGCTGTCTCTGTAGGTATCACTTTTGCCTCATGGACAATTTGAAACCAGGAAGAAGTATCCCTTTTATGTTGAATTTTCTGTGATGCCAATTTTCCAGGAAGGAAAAAAAAAAACCATTTTGTCATTCCTTGCTCTTTGGTACATTGTTGATTAAATCTGCTCCCCTGGAGGCTAAAGAGAAAATTCAGTCTTCTTTAGTCAGAAGGGTTTCTTATCTATTGCCTCAGAAATCCCTTGTTCTCCCTTCTTTGCCCTTGAGCAGCACAGGAGAACACAAACACGACCAAGAATGACATAATAGGCACAGTAACAGATCCAGACATCCAAGTGTGCTAAGATTTGAAAATTAGAGGGTATCTCAGAAACTGCTTCATTCCTCAATGGACTCTCTAACTTTTGGCTATTCCCACTCCAGAACTTTGGAAGCTTCCAAGATCAAAGTCTATTCTAACTTTCCTATCCTTAAGACCAAGAAAGAATAAATACAAAGGGGCAAATAGAAATGACTGATATTCATAGGTCAGTGTAGGAAATGGATAGGAAAGACTTGAAAACTCTTCACCCAGAGACTCACAGCTTGTCCTCCTTCCTGGGATCAGCCAGGCAAGAAAAAGGACTGGAGTTGCTCTCCCATGGGAGTCTTTTGTCTACCCCACAGTTCTAGTTTAAGAGCCAAACATGAAAGGCTTTTTTTCATCAAGAGCAAGCCAAGTGGAAATAGAACAGCTGTTCAAGCTAAGAAGTGGAAGGCCATAGCCCTTCATACCATGTCATCTTCAGGAACTTCCAGAAATAGGCACATCCAGCACACATGTTCCCAGGTCAGAACACTAATACATAAATATATACATTTTACATACAAAATGATTACAAGGTGGTATGAAATGGGGGTTGAGTGCTGAGATGGCCAGTCCTTGAACCATACATAGATAATCTCTGCCTTCTTCTAATCTAACCCCATGGAAACTTTAGGGAGTCCATTTCAAGGCCATGAAATGAGGGTGTGATTGGTTTTGGAGATGGAAGTATTGGTAACAAGAATGGCTAATCAGTTATTGAATTTGCATAGAAACTAAATGAACCAGCCTTCTCTCCAGTCCTTTTCTTCGGTTGTTCTAGAGCTTCCAGATTTCATACTTTTAAAATTTGTATTTGTATTAATACAGATTTTTATTAAATTAATTTGTATTTCATTTTTGTATTTAAATTTTTCATTTTCATTTTGTATTTTAATTAAATTAATTTAATTTATATTTTAATTTTAATGTAATCCATCTACTATGCTTTGCTCAGGAAAGAATATGAAAAAGCAGAGTTGTGCAAACCTAGGACCAGTTGCATTCTTCTTCCAAGTACATTTCATTGGTTGTCCTTTTCCTTCACTGTGAGAAACACTCATTTGGGCTCTCACCTGGGAAATCTACTGTACATTTTTACTGTTCTTCGATAACTTCATGATATGTGCCCCAGGAAAGTAACTTGTCCTTCTGGTCAGATAGAAACGGTCGGTTTTAGAAGATGAAATGTATGGGAGTGGGAAAAGGGAGAGATTGAGAGA
>CM053602.1:62089785-62101569 GCA_028646575.1 Pseudocheirus occidentalis | reverse complement strand
GGGAGGGATGCTGGAAGCACACACTTCAGGAAAGGGACAGGGACAGGGTAGAGAACAGAACAAGGGGCAGGGAGGGATGGGAAGGAGAGACAGATGATCACTGTCACAATATGTCCACTATGAAGATGTCCTGCATAATCATACATCCACAGCCTGTATTGAATTGATTGTCCTTCCAGTGGGGGTGGGTGACAAGGGAGGAACTGAAAGAATCTAGAATTTAAAGTTCTGCAATACCTGCAACTAGGAATTAAGATATAAAGGGACTGGGATAGGGAGACCCTCCCTGCCCTACCAGAAAGTAAGAGAGCAGAGCAGGGGAGGGGCTTTACAGTGGGCTTGCTGTTTCAGGGTTGGGGCACGGGCAAGACGGGAGAAAATTTGTAATTCAAAAATGTCACGAAAATGAATGATGTAAACAAGAAAACAAATAAAAAAATTTGAACTCAAAAAAATAAAATAAAATAAATTACAACGTAAAAACCCCTACCAAAAAAAATCAATTAAGAGAGATGGAAGAAAAATAAGGGAAAAAAGAGCAGCAATTCAAGAAAATGAAGAAAATTATGTTTTTTTTTTTGGAGGGCAGTTGGGGTTAAGTGACTTGCCCAAGGTCACATGGCTAGTTTTTTGTTAAGTGTCTGAGGCCGGATTTGAACTCAGGTACTCCTGACTCCAGGGCCAGTTATCTCTTCACTGTGCCACCTAGCTGCCCTAAAATCGAGAAAATTATGAAAAGTCAACCAACTGGAAAAAGAGAATCAGAAACTTATGGAAGAGAATAATTCCTTGAAAACTAGAATTGAGCAAGGGGAAGCTAATGATACTATAAGACACCAAGAAATAAAACAAAAATAAAAGAATGAAAAAAATAGAAGACAATGTGAAATATCAGAACAACTGATCAAGGAGAAACAATATAAGATTACCTGGGCTACCTGAAAGTTGTGATCAGAACAAGAATCTTGATACAATATTACAAGAAAATATTAAGGAAAATCATTCTGAAGTTTATAAGAAGTTTACAAGAAAGTAAATCAGAAATAGAAAAAAAAATCCACTGTTCACTACCTGGAAGAGATCCCAGGAGGAAAGCTTACAGGAATATCATAGCCAAGTTTCAAACCTCCCTAGTGTGTGAGATATGGTGAAGACCCCTCATAAAACTTTTAGGCTAGGTGACCCTCATAGAATTAAAGGTGGGGTTTTCAAGCCAGTTTTTCTGTAAAAACAAACAAACAAAAAACCCCAACAAGCTATGGACCTTGAAGTGTTCCAAGAATGAGAACACAGGATGCAAACACATTTGCATGATCACCCAGGTTAAGAGACTGACAAGGATGGGAATTGTATGAGGATTCTTAGGGTACTAAATCTACAGCATAATCACATCTGCTTGGTTCCTTGTCCAGTTATACTGTAGGGGCAAGCTGACCATGTTACAGGAACAAGGACAGGCTTTGATCACGTCTGTTCATTAATCAAAAGAAAAGGGGGCCTCCAGAAATGTAGGAGTTGTATGGAATGCTAAATTTACAAAATAACTGCATCTGCTTACGGTACATATTATTACTATATTTGGATTACACTTACCGAGTTTTAGATTGTGCCCTGAAAGCTCCCAAGAATGAGCTGAGAGGAAGGGGGCTGGGGCAAGGGATCACCATTAGGTAAAGGGGCTGGGGCTATAAAAGTATGTATTTTCTCTATGCCTGGTGTGGTCTGACACTGAGAATGTATTGAATGCACTCAGTGGGGGGGGGGGGTTGCCCTTTTCTCATGGGAATCCTAAGAAATTCCTTTCTACTTTCTACCTTGAGAAGCCTCTGAGTTTAATTTGGGTAAGGGTCTTTGTTACCCCACACACTAGTTAAGGAGAAAATATCACAAGCAACAAGGGGGAAAAAAACCCAATTAAAATATTGTGGAGCTACAATCAGGATTACACAAGAATCAGCAGTTCTACATCAAAGGTCTTGGAATACTATATGTTGTAGAGCAAAAAAGCTGGGGTTCTGACCAAAGGTAATTTATCCAGCAAAGTATAATCCTGCATGGAAAAACAAAACAAAGCAAAAAACCCGGACATCTAATGGACTGAAAGACTTTCAGGTATTTGTGACAAAAAGAGCAGAACTTAATGGAAAATCTGACATATAAGATTCAGAAGAAATAGGAGGTAAACATTAAAGACCACTTATAAGATCAAACTGTTTACCTCTTCTATGCAAAAATGTTAGCAGTACTCATGGCTGTCATAATTATTTGGGTAATCTGAAAGAAAGGCTTGGGCTAAGCTGTGTAAGATGGGGTGATTCTAAAAAAATCAAACTTCATTGGGAGAGACATAAAGGTATAATTATCTCATACAAATGAGGCATGAAAGAAAGGAAGAAGCAACACAGAAGAAGCAAGTGGGGGTGGAGGGCTGG
The DNA here is from genome assembly GCA_028646575.1 of Pseudocheirus occidentalis. Lineage (NCBI taxonomy): Eukaryota > Metazoa > Chordata > Mammalia > Diprotodontia > Pseudocheiridae > Pseudocheirus > Pseudocheirus occidentalis. The sequence goes on along the minus strand of CM053602.1, from coordinate 62,099,137 downwards.
GAGTGCGGGAACCTTACTTTCATCAGAAACGGGTTAAAGAGGGAATTACAGCGCCCACCTCCCCTGCCCCGGGGCTCCCTCCAGCTCGAAGTCTCTCTCCTCCCCCCCTCCCCTTGCCGCTTCTCCTGCGTCTCACCACCCCCCCCCCCGCCTGCGGCCGCCCTCCCTCACCCTACCCAGTTCCCCAGCATATGCTCCGCAGCGCGGCCGCCCCCCTCTCCTGCTGGCCCATATGACTGCGGGGCTGCCGCGCCGCCGTTTCCCACTATGACCGGGAAAACAGCGGGAAGCGGAAAGTCTCCACGGCCCCCTGGGGCCAGCAGTTTGGTTGCGATCATTCACTAAACAAAAGGAAAAGGCTCCCTCCAGTGAAGAGGTCCCTGGTCTACTATCTGAAAGGCTGCAGAATAAGCGTCATTGCCGAGTGTTGCATGGCTCTGCAGCGCAGCCCCTTCCCAGGTTCCTGAAGGAGGTCACCCTGGGACGCTTAACCAAGTGTTTGCATCTCAGGGCCCGGTCACTGGCTAGTGGCTAGTGGCGAGTGGCGCAGAATGCAACTACCCCTTCCCACCCACTGAGGTGAGAAATGTAGTACCTGTTAAAAACATTTCTCTGTTGGTCATGTTTCTCCTTCTTTCTGCTCCCCTTCCCCCCCAATGAAAAAGAAGAAAAAAAGAGGGAATAACGTATGTGTATGAGTAAATTTAGAAAGAAGAGGGTGAGGGGAGAGTATCAGGGAGGGACCCTTAAAGGGGTGGGTAGATTAAGGAATAGGAGGGCAAGGTAGCAGGTAAAAGTGTTACTGTTTGTCCTTCATTCTCAGAGGATGAAGACATCAGGAAGGTGGTCATGATTTGCAAATAAACTGGATTTAAGTGAGGATGGGCTGTGCAAAGTCACCAGCCTCACTGGAACCATCTGGAGCCAGATATAGATCAGGATGCCTAGAGATGGCCCTGGATGCATGGAAGACCTTGCCCTTTTTAAGCTAAAGTCTTTCCCAGGTCTCAGTTTGTCTGAGGCAACACCCATTCAGTGAGTAAGGCTAAGTAAGAAAGGAAGCAGAAAATGGCCTCTTTTACCTAAGGCCTCCCCCAAACCCCCCAAAGCAGGCAGAAGTAAATTGGAGGACAGGTTAAATAGGGTGATAAAGATAATGAGGAAAAATAGGCTAGAGGAAAATACGCAAGTAATAACTTTGAGTGAATTATAACTTGAATGTAGATTTACCCATAAAACAGAAAACATTTAGCAGAATGGATTAAAATTTGAATTCAACAATATGTTGCTTTCAAGAAATATAATAAAAATGAGATACACACAGAGTTAAAATAAAGGGCTGGAGTAGAATTTATTATGTAAAAAAGTCAGGAGTAGTAATCATGATCTTAGACAAAGTTAAAATAGATTTAATTAAAAGTGAAAACAGTATTATTCAATATTATTTAGGTCTCATTTCTTAAATATATAAGGAAATTTGTCAAATTTATAAGAATGAGTTATTCCTCAGTTGATAAATGGTCAAGGGATATGAAAAGGCAGTTTTCCAGGAAGAATGTAAAATTATATGAAAAAAAGCTCTAAATTATTATTGACTAGAGAAATGCAAATCAAAACAATTTTGAGATAACATCTTACACCTAACAGGTTGGCTAGAATGACAGATGCCCTTCAGTTGGGGAATGGTTGAACAAGTTGTGTGTACAGAATTGTGATGGAATACTATGTGATATAAGAAATTATGAGTTGATTTAGAAAATCATGGAAAGACTTGGACCTATGGAGGAAGATGCTATCCACCTCCAAATACAAATATGCATAGTACAGTGTTGTGTTTGTGTGTATGTGTGTGCATTCAAATTTAATTGTAGCCCTCTTTAGGGTGGGGCAGAGAGGAGGGGAAAAAAAAACAAAGTAAAAAGTGCGCAGCAGAGAACAAAAGAAAACCTAGAAGGAAGCACAGAAAAGCTGGGTAGCTTTGAACACAATGGGTAATACTACGTAGGTTTTCTTGAATTGGAAATTTGATATTGAATCCTCTCTTATGTTCTGCTATGTAGATGGAAAGGTATTTTTTTCCTTTTCTCATTTTGTATTTAAATTTGAAATGAATAAAAGAAAAAAAAGATTCCATCAGTTCTTTCTCTGGATGTGGATAGCATTTTTCATCATAAGATCCTTCAGAATTGTCATGGATTTTTGTATTGCTGAGAATAACTAAGCCATTCAGAGTTGATCACCATGTTGGCTACAGGGCAGTGCTGATTGGTGGAGACCTGCCAGACCACCAACTCAGAGATGACCTCCAGTTGGACAGAGAGGGGACCTTGTCTTGGACACCAGTATAAGATGCTTTACTAGGACCTCTAAGAGGGGGCTGATGTTTATTTTGCTTAAACATACTGATTAGTAAAGTTTGCTTGCACGAGTTGAAGTTTAATTGCTGTTTCCATTCTGCTAGTGGGTGGAACGTATTTAGAATTTTTCCAAGGAATCCTCATCAACCTGACTGGCTGCCATTTCCAGGACTAAGGCCATTCTCTTGGTGACAGAAAACAGGAACAGAACAAGGATGAAGTGGTTCTGCTTTTCTCTGTGGTTAACTGTTACCCCCAACTCGTCCTCTCCTTGCTTTGATTATTTTTTTTCTCTGGTATAGCTTAGCAACTCCTTCACAGCTTCAATGCATTCATTCCATCAATCACTTTACCAGAGCCACCCGGCACCTTTTCTGCACCTTCCAGTCTGGAGAGAGTTGGCTGTGGACAGGGGTTGGGTGCCTTGCCCAGGGTTACTGAGTCATTGGTTGTCAGAGGCAGAACTTGAATCCAGGTCTTGCTGGCTCCAGAACAGCTCTATCAGACCACGATGCTTTTTTGCTACAGCTTGTTTTTGTAAAACAACTAGTTTTTCCTCCTTGCCAATGCTCTTGCCATGCCCTCTTTGCCCATGTGATGAGAATGTTCCTTTCTCATTTCTACCACAGAATACCTGTGTTTCTTTAAAGCTCAGTTCAGGGATGCTCCCGATTCCTAACTTAATACTCTTGTCCTCTTCAAATTAACCTGACCTTGTCTGCATTGACCCTGCCCATGGCCCTCATGTCCTCAGTGCCTTGCTTCATGTTGGCTGGCTTGTTTAGGCTGGTGCCACACGGAGAGGGTCTAAATCCTGCCTCTGCCACTGCCTGGGGTGCTTGGGCAAAGTCAAACCTCTGTCCAACAAGGGGGCTGGCCCAGCTGGGCTCTTGAGACTCTTCTAGGTCTCAGTCTTCCATTCCTCTTCCTACCCCCCAAAACAGTTCCTTTTGCCACCTGATTGCAACTGTGCCTGTGGGCAGCACCACACATGCAGTAAATAGGGTTATCAAACCTGTGTGCCCAGGGAGGATGCACTACCCCAGGATAGGGGCATGCCACCTACCACCCATTGCCAGAGAGGTGGAGTGCCTGTCTCCTAAGATCCCCAGTAAGATCTATCTGAATGAACTTTGCTGACTGTCATCTGACCTTGGCCAAACTGCCTTCCTCCAAAGCATGTTTGGAGAATTCTAATAATCCTTCTTTTGTCTCCAATACTGGAACACAACCCCCAGCTAGTCTTCCCTTTAAACAGGAAGGGGGGGGGAGGCACAGGTGAAGGTGGAATTAAAGGACGAAATTACAAAATTGCTTACTTTTGATACTTTTAGTTACAAAACACTTTCTGTAACCTTAGGCAGCAACTCCCTTCTGTTCTCTGGGCCTCAGCTTGCCCCTATATAAAATAAAGGAATGGGACTCATTGATCTGAAAGGCCCAGTCAGCTCTGACACTGAGATTATGATTCAAAGCTGGGCAAATGACTCCACCTCCACCTCACAGCCCCCCAACTTCTTGTCTCTCCCAACACATAAAGAGACTGGAGTGGCAGAAGGAGGTAGAACCATAGCAGACACAGACTTTATTGTTAAAAACTGATTAAAAACCATACAGGTGAAAAAGAGAAGAAAGCATGGAGAAAGGTCACCACGACTTTGTGGTGGACAGGGAGAAGAATAATGTTCCCTCCTCCGGACCAGATGAGAGCCCCTTGGGATGAAAAGGAACATGATTCTTTCTGCTCCCAGACCCCATTCTATGCAGGTCTGGCTCCTGCCCTCCTTAGAAGCCAGTGGGCCTGAGGTCCAGAGACTGTCTCCCTGCCATTACCTTGCCTTGCCTCAACCAAACCTTGGTCACAGGGCAAACAGGGAAGAATGAAAGTTTTCTGGGAACATCGAGAACCAGCCTGCCTCTCCCTTCTATAGGAGAATATCTACCTCGAGATTTCAAGATTATTCCATAATTTTCTGTATGGGCAACCCAGATCGCAATCCCAGTAAACAGTCATTACGACTATTAAGGATCATTCCGAATCTAACATCTTAGTCTGTCTTAGCTCCTGTGATCTCTTGACTACCTAGTCCAGCACTCCCCAGTCTCCGTTATTTGCTAGCAGTGCAGTATGCAAAATAGACTCTCAGATAAAAAGTGGAAAGCTAATGATTTTCCCAGCCTCATTTCATCCAGGCTACAGGAACTCCCAAGAAGGTTTCTAGGCTTTAACTGTCCCATAAGCATCTGCAAACGTTCCAGTTAAAATGGGAACTTTGAGTGGGCTTCTCACGGGAGTAGGGAGGCAACTATAATGCATCCTCATGGGTAGCTAAATGTTGCCCAATAGAGCAAAAGCAAAGCAGACATTTCTGAGCCCAGGGAAACCCTGACTGGGATACTCTCTGCTTCCTGCACAGCCCCGTCCAATCACAGTGAGCCTTATAACTGTCCCACTTCTTCCAGGCCACCGTTTCATTGATTTGCACCAGAGACCATAGAAAAAGTTTTTTGGCACGTGGTAAGAGGGTCTGCTGCTCTATTCAGAAAAACAGAAGAGAGGAAACTCCTAGTGGGGAGTCCAGAAAAGGACAGTCCAAGGTGAAACCTACGGCCTAAAAGCATAAAACCAAAGACTTTACTGTCATTTCCTAGTTAACTGTCCTCTCCCGCAACCAACATACATTCCCCTGTGCACCGGCCAGGGTGATACTGGTGTCTGGAAGGGATTCAGCCCATTCCTGGTTCCTCATGCACACAGTTCACCTCTTTACCCGAGGTGCTAGATGCCCTGAGCTGCCACCAGGGGAGTGGGACTGGAGGGAGGTAGGGGGCGCTCTCAGCTCTTGAGGCAGGAGCATGGAGCTTTCCTGGAAAAGCACAGAAGACAAGGAGCAGGCCATCCTGGCAGGATGGTGTGGAGTGGGGGTCTTTGGCAGGACAGGAGCCTCCCCAGTAAGCAGCTCAGGGCCAGGGAGCCCCCAGGCTACCTCAAGGGTTGGAAGCGGTTGTGGAGTAATTCAGCCTGTGCTTTCAGGCTCTGAAATTCATCCTGGATAAAGTCTGTCAGGGCTTTTCGCATCTCCACCTAAGAGAAGAGACAGAGATGTGGAGCTGAGGTGCCCAGGGCCTTTTCTTACCTAGTATTATTTTCTGGGGGAAGATGGAGGCAGTAGAGGAATAGGAGGAGGAAGAGCCTCTAGGAAGCAGGACAAAGGGAAGGGCCAGGGCAACATGCAAAGCTTTTCACACATATGATCTCATTTGGCTGGGTGTGTGTATGGCTCTGGGGTATCATTCCACTGATGGTCAGGGTCTCTGGATGTCTTGACCATGGCTGGGGACGGGGGCATGGAGACCCAGACAGCTGGACTGGCAGGAGAGCCCCACCTCCTCTCCCAGACAAGACTAAAAGCATTTCTTTGCTTCCCTCACTCCAGACCCTTGTCCTTCTCAAGGAATAGCCCAGGGGTCCCCTGGATGTCCAACTCTCTCAAACCCAAGTTCACTCTCCAGCTAACTCACTGCTGACTTATTCTCAGCTCGGAGACGTTCAAGAACAGGCAGGGCACTGAATGGCTTTCCAATGAGCACAGTGATTTTCTGGAAGGGTAAGCGAGAGGATGTCACAGGGTGTGTCAACAGAGCCAAAGAACCACCCAAATTCTGCCCCAGAGGGACCCATATCCCCACCCAAGGCAGGGAAACTCCAAAAGCCTAGAGGCTAAGGCTGAAGAAAGGCTAGTATGAGACTAGGAATCAGGAGATCTGGGTTTAGGTTCTAGTTCTGGTTTTGCCATCATGTGTGACGTTGGGCAGGTCCCCTTCCCCAAATTGGGCCAACAGGTAAACCCAACAGAAATAAACAGAAGTTTATTCATCTGTAAAATGAGGGAGTTAGACTAGGCCTCTTTCTAGCTCTAACAGTCTATGTTACAAATATCCTAACATCCTTGGCTCTAAGGGCCCACCTCCCCCAACCACCAGTGTCCCAACATTAGCCTTAAGGGCCCATCTACTCCAAACACTGCTACTGCCGGAAAGTCCTTGGGTATGGGCATCCAAAGTCACTCATGCTAGAGCCAAAATTCCTCTATCAGTAACCCATCTGCCTGGAGACGAGAGCAAGGGATGTCAGGAGCACTGGACATCAGGAAGACAGCAGGTGAAATTCTGCCCTACAACCCAGGCTCCACCAGAGAGATCTCAGAGGGTCCATGAACTTGGGTGGGAAAAAAATGACATCTTCCTTTTCACTAACCTTGGGTGTTCTTTGTAACCTTATGTATTTTTGTGTATTTAAACCTGTAGATTCTGAGGAGCCTATAAGCTCCACCAGATAATAATAATTATTATTATTATAGCTAACATCTCGATAATGCCTACTATGTGCCAGACTTAATGACAATAAAAAGCTAACATTCATATTGTGCCTGCTATGTGCCAGGCACTGTGCTAAGCACTTTCTAATTTTTATTTCATTTAATCCTCATGACACCAGAAGGTAGGTGTTATTATCATCTCCATTTTACAGATGAGGAAACTGTGGCAGACAGCAGTAAAGTGGCTTGCCCAGGGTCACACACCTGGTCAGCATTTCAGGCTAGATTTGAACTCAAGTCTTCTTGACTCCAGGCCTGAAATTCTGAGCACTGAAGTGCCCCCTAGTCAGCCAAAAGAATCCATTATATAAAATAGGTTAAGAACCCTGCCCGGTATGAGTTTTGCTTCCCACACCCCTCACCCCCTACGCTGAGAACAACTCTATTCAGACCCCAAGGGTTCCCATCCCAGTTCTCTGCCCTCAGAGGATATCTATATAGAAGACCACCTTTTGCCACAGCATTAGAATAGCAGCTTGGTGGACAGAGTAGCCTTAGAATAAGGCAAAGCTCAGCAACATAGTAGCTGTGTGACCCTGGACAAGTCACCTCACCTCAGTGCCTTCAACACTTTAAATTACAGAGTTGCTGGATTGGTGGAGGGAGTTTCCACACCAAGAATTCCCTAAAGAGCCAGACCAAAGTGAGGATGGGGGTAGAAGAATCATTTTCATAAGAAATTGAGTCTAACCTCATTTGACAGAGCAGAAAACAGCCACATAAGAGGCTTCCCAAGACACCTTCCTGTCCCCTTTCCCTCCACACAAAGGAGTCAGGAATGGAATTGCCCTGTGATGGCCAAGCCTAGGGGAGGCAGGGGGAGAAAGAGAACCAGAGATTGGCTGGCTCCCACTTACCTGTCCAAATCTGGGGAAATAGGGTGGAGCATTGGGAAGCACGTCACTCATTCCTACACAACAGGGGTGGAGGCAGATGGTCAAAAAGGAGGAAAAGGAAGGATTCTAGATACCCCCATTCCCCCTCAGTTCTTTGACCCTAGGATACCAACGGAGAGCCCTGTTCTCCCTGTCTCCCACTGCCTTCTGAATACCACTATACCAGGACACTCGCCACCGGGGTACCTCCCCAGAAAGCTCACCAATGTGCCAGAGTGGAAGGATGATGGGGTTGAGGTGGCACTCAGCAATCAGGCGGCCTATTCCTGCCAGGAAAGAATGGAGTAGGTGGGGTAAAGGCCATACCCCTGAGAAACCCAACAGAAGGAGCCCACCTCTGAGCCATTCCTAATGCCCACTGAACTAGAAAGGTCTGGGGAATTTAGAAGGGAGAAATGTGGGGCCAGGTGAAATGGTTGAGGCTTGCTCCTCTGACACTTGCAATCTGGGTCACCCCAAAACTCACCCCACTTAAAACGAAGAAATTCCTGGCTCATGTTCACTTTTCCTGAAGAGAGAGAAGGAGGTGAGCAGCTGGAGGAGGCCTCCCCTCATATGAGGCCCAATGACCCCTGCCAGAGGCACTGGGAAAGGGGGAAGAAGGGTGGGGTGGGATGGGATGGGATAGGATAGGGATTTCAGTTCTTTTCCCTTACTCCAAGGGGAGCTAATCCTGCCAACCCCTCCTCCCCTCCCTCTACTCCCACCAACCTTCAGGGAAGATGTGGACCCAGTCTCCATTGTTGAGTTTGTCCAGGATAAAGTCCATCCCTTTCTGGTAGACGCCATCCCCTAGCAGAGAAAAGTCATTCCCGTCCCCAGACCCTTACCATCAGGTATGGGAAGGAGAAGGGATGTCACAGGGAGAAGAGGTGGACTTCTCTTAGCGCTTAGGGTTCAGGGCTTGTTCGGGGGGCAGGGTGGGACGTGAGTACTGACCAACACCTCTTTCTTCTCCTTTAACCCAAGAGAAAGCTCAGAGAAAGTGGCCCCAGTTACAGAAATATCTTCTCTAGAATGTACCCTGGGATCATGGGCTCTTATCCTTGAGGGAACATTGGCCTATTTGTTTCAGGGATGGGGTACAGGATTTCAAGGTGGCTCCCAGGCTGCAGAGTGGAGGCTCACCTCGGCACACAGGGACACACTTTCCCAAGCTGAAGAAATGAGAATGCAGCTCCTTGGTGAAACAGATATCTGCAGCTGCTGGGGTCCTGTAGGGCGAGAGTGGGTGATGCTTTCTGCACAAGCCTGAAGACTCCAACTACCTCCCCACAGCCCCCAATTCCCATAATGCTGCTGGGAGCAGGGCAATTCTGGGGGAGAGGTCATACCTCCATCTGCTACACCCTTAAGAAAAACAGACACTTTCAAAATCTGCCTGGGGGAGCCAAGATGGCGGCGTAGAAGCAGCAAAGCACCACAGCTCCCACACAAACACACTAAAAAACTCAGAAAATGGGACGCTAAACAGATTTTCAAGCTCCAAAACTCTCCACAAGACAGAAAGCACTACAGGCAGTGCAGCAGGCGGGGCTCTTCGCAGCAGTCTGGGACCCCAGGCTGAAACCCCGGCAGGCTCAGGCCCTGGGGCATCGGGCGGGGAACCGCGGCTATAGGAGAGCAGATCGGCTGCACTGGAGGCAGAGTTACCACATTTATCAGGCCAGAAGAAAAAAAGGCTAAGAGAAAGGTCAGTGGATTTTGCTAACTGGGGAGG
>CM053602.1:62069969-62089285 GCA_028646575.1 Pseudocheirus occidentalis | reverse complement strand
GCTTGTTCCCTGACCTGTATTGTGTGTAAATGCATAGATCAAGTCTGTCTATCAAGCTAACACCCTGGCCCCCTTCCCCACCTTGGAGCCAGTCCTGACCAGTACCCACAATGCACAATGACCTATGCTCCAGTGTCCTGACCCTATCCCCACACTCAACCCTACACCTCAGTCCCACGTTGAGGTTTGATTCAGACCCCAGATTCATACCTAACTGACCACAGATCAAAAAACAAACCTATCCCCAGCCTGAAACCAGAGTGAGCCTTCTCCTCACTCCAACCAGACTGACCCATAACCCTGGTCCCATGACTGAGCCCCCAGCCCAGACCACAGACTAAACTAATGGTTCTCAACCTGTGGGTTATGTTCAATAAGTAAAAATGAAAATACATCTTGTGTATCAGATATTTACATTATAATTCATAACAGTAGCAAAATTACAGTTAGGAAATATCAATGAAAATAATTTTATGGTTGGGGGTCGCCACCACATGAGGAACTGTATTAAAGGGTCGCAGCATTAGGAAGGTTGAGAACCACTAGACTAAACCCTAACCAAGAGTACAGAGTGAGCCACGAATGCATGCCTCAGAATGTGGCCCAATATGGACCCAAACCCAAACCATAGTTTTTGTTATTGTTGTTCAGCTAGACAGCCATGTCTGATTCTTCCTCACCCCATGAACCTTAGCACACCAGGCCCTTCTGTTCTTCTCTATCTCTCAGTCTGCCCAAGTTCATGTTCATTGTTTCCATGACAGCATCTATCCATCTCATCCTCTTCCATCCCATTTTCCTTTTATCTTCAATCTTTCCCAACACCAGGGTTTTTCCAATGAATGTTGTCTTATTATGTGGCCAAAGTATTTAAGCTTCATCTTCAGCATTTTGCCTTCCAGTGAATAACCAAAATTAATTTCTTTAAGTATTGACTAATTTGATCTCCTTGCTGTCCAAGGGACTCACAAAAGTCTTCTCTAGCACCACAACCTGAAAGCATCAATACTGCAGTGCTCAGCTTTCCTTATAGTCCAACTCTCATAGCCATACATTGTTACTGGAAAAACCATAGCTTTGACTATATGGACCTTTGTCAGCAAGGTGATGTCTGTGCTTTTTCATATGTTGTCCAGATTCCCCATAGTTTGCTTTCCAAGGAGCAAGCATCTTTTAATTTCATGGCTGTAGTTGCCATCTGCAGTGTTATTTGAGCCAGAAAATAAAAAATATGACACTGTTTCCATTTCTTGTCCAGTTGTCAAGATCTTTGGTTTTTATGGTTTTTTATGTTAAGCTTCAAGACAGCTTTTACACTCTCCTCTTTCACACTCATCAAGAGAATTTTTAATTCTTCACTTTCTGCCATCCGCTATTATCAAGCAAAAAACAAAACAAAACAAAATGGGGCCGCTAGGTGGCGCAGTGAATAGAGCACTGACCCTGGAGTCAAGAGGACCTGAGTTTAAATCCAACCTCAGACACTTGACACACTTAGTAGCCGTGTGACCTCGGGCAAGTCACTTAACCACAATTGCCCTCCAAAAAGCAAAAAAAAAAAAAAAAAAAAAAAAAAAAAAAACCAAACCAAAAACCAGAACAAAACAGAGTGCTATTATCTGCATATGTGAGATTGTGATTTCTCCAGCTTGGCATTTCACAAGATGTATTCTGTATATAAGTTAAATAAATAAATAAGGTGACAATATGACAATATACAGCCTTGTCACACTCCTTTTCCATTTTTAAACCAATTGTTCCTTCTTCACTGCTGCTCCTGGACCTGCATACAGGTTCCTCAGGGGACAAGTAAGATGATCTGATTCTCCCATCTCCTTGAGAACTTGCCACATTTTAAAGTGTTTAATGTAGCCAACGAAGCAGAAATAAATATTGAGTTTTGTTTTGTTTTTTTCTGGAGCTCCTTTGCTTTCTCCATAAGCCAGAAAATGTTGACAATTTGGTCTCTAGTTCCTAGTTTGGTTTCTAGTTTGAAAACCAGCCTACTCTCCTGGGAATTCTCAATTTACATATTGCTGAAGTTTTTCTTGCAGAATCTTTAAGCATAACCTTGCTGATGTGTGCAATGACCACAATCATTCAGCAATTTAAACATTCCTTGGCATTTACCTTCTTTAGGATTGAGACATAAATTGAGGGGTGGCTAGGTGGCTAGGTGGTGCAGTGAATAGAGCACCGGCCCTGGAGTCAGGAGTACCTGAGTTCAAATCTGGCCTCAGACACTTAACACACACACACACACAAAGCTTAGCCGTGTGACCTTGGGCAAGTCACTTAACCCCAACTGCCCTCAAAAAAAAAAAAAGAAAAAGAAAAAAAAGATATAAGTTGATCTTTTGCAATCCAGTGGCCACTGTTGAGTTTTCCAAATGTGCTGGCTTATTGAGTGCAGAACTTTAACAACATCAGCATTTGGAGTTTTAAATAGCTCAGCTGGAATTCCTTCACCTCCACTAGCATTGTTGTTAGCAGTGCTTCCTAAGGCCCACTTGACATTATTCTCCAACATGTCTGGCTCTAGATTAGTAACCACACTATCATGGTTATTGGTGATGTTAAGATATTTCTTGTAAGTTCTTTTGTGTATTATTGACACCTCTTCTTAATTTCTTCTGCTTCTGTTAAGTCTCTACCATTTTTGTCTTTTCTCATGGCCATTTTTGCATGAGACTTTCCCTTGATAGCTCTAATTTTCTTGAAAAGATCTCTTCTCTTTCCCATTCTATTGTTTTCTTCTACTTCTTTGAATTGTTCATTTAAGAAAACCTTATCTCTCCTTGCTATTCTCTAGAATTCTGTATTCAGTTGGGTATATCTTTCCCTCTCTCCTTTCTCTTTCCTTTTCCTTTTTTCTTCAGCTATTTGTAAAGCCTTATCACAGAGCTATTTTACTTTCTTGTTCTTTTTCTTTGGAATGTTTTCTGTTGCTGCTTCACATACAATATCGCAAACCTCTGTCCATAGTTCTTCCGCACTCTATCTACCAGATCTGATGACTTAGATCTTTATTCATCATCTCCACTTTGTATTCATAAGGGATGTTATTTAGGCCATAACTATGTGGCCTGATGGTTTTTTCCTACTTTCTTCAATTTGGATGAATTTTGCAATAAGAAGCTCATGAACTGAGCCATAATCAGCTTAAATAGATATTCTGTCATTTGAAAGTATATAGCCCAGTACTATTTTTCTCACTCTTTATCAATGAAGGCTACTCCGTTTATTCTAAGTGATTCTTGCCCACAGTAGTATATGTAGAGATCACCTGAATTAAATTATCCATTCCCATCCATTTAAGTTTACTGATACCAAAGACATCCATCTCCTGTTGGACCACATCCAGCTTACCTTGCTTCACAGATCTTACATTCCAGGTTCCTATGCAACATTGATCTTTACAGCATCAGACTTCCCTTTCATCACCAGACACATCCACAGCTGAGCTTCCTTCTGGCTTTGGCCCAGTCACTTCATTTGTACTGGAGGTACTTGTAGCTGTCCTCCACTCTTCCCCAGTAGCATATTGGACACCTTCTGACCTGAAGGGAGCATCTTCTAATGTCATCTCTTTTATCATTTTTGTACTGTCCACGGTTTTTCTTGGCACTAGAATGATTTGCCATTTCTTTTCCTTTTTACACATACATACATACATACATACATACATACATATATATGTGTATATATATATAATTATACATATAATAAAAAAGAATAAAAGCTAAGGGCCCAAGATGTACAAAAATGTGTCAGAGAAAGGGAAGGCTGAGGACCCAGGAGGAAGGTGGGGGCTAGTCGGTCCTTATTGGCTTTTGGGCCTCTTTTGCCATTTGAGTTAATCTATTTTTTAAGATGTTATTTTCTTCAGTCAGGTTGTTGACTCTCTTTTCATGATTTTCTTGCATCATTCTCCTTTCTCTTCCCAGTTTTTCCTCCATTTCTCTTCTTTGGTTTTCAAAATTCTTCTTAAGCTCCTCTATAGACTGTAACCAGTTTATACTTTTCTTGGAAGCTTTTGGTGTGGGAGTTCTGACTGTGTTATCTTCCTCCCATTCCATGCTTTGATCCTTTTTGTCCCCAAAAAAGGAATCTAAAGTTGGATTGCTGTTCTTGCTTTGCTTCCTTTACCTGCTCATGTTGCCAGTCAATTACTTGATTTTGGGGCTCTGTAGTACTCTACTTTCAGAGGGGAGGGCTTTGTCCCAAATTGCTAGGGTTTTGCAGCTACTGGAGCTATTAGGAGGCTGCCATCTCTGCTGCCCCCACCAGCTTTGGCTCACTGGTCACGCACCTCAGGACCACCACCCAAGACTGGAATCCTGATCCAGGCAGGTTAAGGCAAGAGCTCTTAACCTCTGAATGGTTGCTTGGCCCCCCTGTAATCTGCAGGCCGGGAGTTATGAAGCAGCCACGTGGAGGTGGCTGCAGGGCCACCACTTCTGCTGCTTTCTTGCCCTGGGGGCAGATGGCCAGACCCACTCCTTTCTCCCAAATTTAGCTGAGTTCCACTGACCTTTCACTTTGTCCTTGGCTCTTATGGGTTGATAATTCTGGAAACTGCCACAGTTGCCGGTGATCCACTATCCTGAATGCTCCAGCCACAGCTGGTCCTGGGGTTAAAGCTGGGGGGGGAGGGTTCATGCAATGCTGGTCTGGGCTCCCAGCACGCTGCCATGAACCCTTCCTGTCCACCTGCTGGGCTTCTTTCAGCGGGAGATGTGTTTTTCTGTAATTTTGTGCATTCTGGAGCTCTGAAGTTTGTTTAGAGTAATATTTTATAGGTATTTGAGGTGGTTATGGGGGGAGTTCATGGAGTTCTCCTGCTTCTATGCCATCATCTTGACTTCACCTCAAAATACAGGACTTTCAAACAGTCCTGATCTGAACTAAACAGAAAACATGATTTTCAAATATAAAACTCAAGAGAAGTATAAAAAGGTAAACAGGAAACAAAAAACATAAGTTATTCAATAAGGTTCAACTGTTTACATCCCTACATGGGAAGATGATACTTATAATTCTTAAGGACTGCATCTCTATTAGAGCAGTTAGAAGGAGTATTTATAGACAGAGGGTATGGGTATAAGTGGACTTCAATGGGATGATATAAAAAAAATTAAAGGGTGAATAAAAGGATTGCACTGGGAGAAGAGAGAGAGTTAGAATGAGGTAAATTATATCACATGAAGAGGTGCAAAAGACCTATTACAGTAGAAGGAAAGAACTGGGTGGGGAGAAGTGTAGTGAGCATTGCTTGAACCTTATTCTCAACAAATTTGGCTCAAAGAGGGAATAACATACACATTCAGTTGGGTATAGAAATCTATCTTACCCTATAGCAGTGGTTCTCAACTTTCCTAATGTTACAGCCCTTTAATAGTTGTATGTGAGCATGTCTGCCTGTGGGTGGACCCAACTGGAGACAGATAGAGGAGGTTCCTAAGACCATTGGAAATATGTGTTTTCTGATGGTCTTAGGCAACCCCTGTGACCCCTGCAAAAGGACTGTGTGACCCCATCGCGACTCACAAGTTTAGAACCACTGCCCTATAGAGAAGGAGGGGAGAGGGACAAAAAAAAGGGGAGGAAGGCTGATAGAAGAGAGGACAGACTGAGAGAGACAGTGGTCATAAGCTAAACACTGCTAAGAAAGAACAAGGTAAAAGGAGATAGAGAGCAAAATATAAACAAGGGGGAAATAGGATGGAGGGAAATACACAGTTAATAATCATAACTGTGAATGTTAATGGGTTGAACTCACACATAAAATGGAAGTAGATAACAGAGTGGATTAAAAAAACAGAATCCTACAATATGTTGTTTATAAGAAACACATTTAAAGCAGAGAGACACACATAGAGTAAAGGTAAAAGGCTGGAGCAGAATATATTAAGCTGAAATTTAAAAAAAGCAGGAGTAGCAATCAGGATCTCAAAGCGAGAGCAAAAATGAATCTAATTAAAAGAGACAAGGAAGGAAACTACATCTCGCAAAAAAGTACCATAGACAATGAAGAAATATCAATACTAAACATATATGTACCAAATGGTATATCATCCAAATTTCTAGGGAAGTTAAATGAGTTACAGAAGGAAACAGACAGTAAAACCATACTAGTTGGGGACCTCAACTTTCCCCTCTCAGAACTAGATAAATCTAACCACAAAACAAACAAGAAAGAAGCTAAGGAGGTGAATAAAAATTTAAAAGTTAGATATGATAGACCTCTGGAGAAAACTGAATAGGGATAGAAAGGATCTTTTTCTCAGTGGTACATGGTACCTACACAAAAATTGTCCATGTATTAGAGCATAAAACCTTCACAATCAAATGCAGAAAGGCAGAAATATTAAATGCATCCTTTTTAGATCATGATGCAATAAAAATTACATTTAATAAGAGTCCATGGAAATATAGATTAAAAATTAATTGGAAATTAAATAATCTAATCCTAAAGAATTAGTGGGTCAAAGAACAAATCATAGAAACAATCAATGATTTCATCAAAGAAAATTACAACAATGAGACAACATATCAAAATTAATAAGATGCAAGAAAATAATACAGGCATTGGTGAATGGAGATCCATCTTACCCTACCAGAAAGTTGGAGGGGGGATGGGGAGGATATAGGCAAAAGCAGGTTGGGGGAGGGGTTATTCAGTAGGACGACTGTTTTGGGGTGGTGGATAAGGGAAAGACAGGGAGAAAATTTGTAACTCAAAATCTTGTGAAAATGCATGTTGTAAATTAAAAATAAACATAAAATTCAATTTAAAAATTTATGAGATGCAGCCAAAACAGTACTTAGGGGAAATTTTATATCTCTAAATGCGTACATCAGCAAAACAGAGAAAGAGGAGATCAATGAATTGGACATATAATTTAAAAAGGTAGGGAAAGACCAAATTTAAACCCCCCAATTAAACACCAAATTGGAAATTCTGAAAATCAAAGGAGAGATTAATACTAATAAATAAAGCTAAAAGTTGGCTTTATGGGAGAAAAAAACAATAAAATAGATAAATCTTTGGTTAATTTGATTTAAAACAAAAAGAAAACAAAATTACCAGTATCAAAAATGAAAAGGATAAATTTACCACCAAGGAAAAGAAAATTAAAGCAATAATTAAGAGTTATTTTGCCCAATTATATGCCAATAAACCTGACAATCTAAATTAAATGAATGAATATTTACAAAAATATGAATTCCCACATTAACAGAAGAAATAGAATACTTAACCCCATTTTAGAAAAAGAACTTGAACAAGCCATCAATGAATACTCTAAGAAAAAATCCAGAGGGTCGGATGGATTAACAAATGAATCTACCAAACATTTAAAGAACAATTAATTCCAATACTATATAAACTATTTGGGGGAACACACAAAGAAATAATCCTACCAAACTCCTTTCACTATTTCTAAACTAGGAAGAGCCAAAACAAAGAAAGAAAACTACATGAATATTGATGCAAAAAATTTTAAATAAAATACTAGCAAGGATATTACAGCAATATATGACCAGGTAGGATTTATACCAGAAATGCGCAGCTGGTTCAATATGAGGAAAAAAACAGCATAATTGACCATATCAATAACAAAACCCAAATAAATCATATAATTGTCTCAATAGATGCATAAAAAAGCTTTTGACAAAATACAACACCCATTCCTATTAAAAAAAACACTAGAGAACATAAGAATAAATTGATTTTTCCTTAAAATGATAAGTAGTATCAGCAACTATTATCTGTAATGGAGATAAACTAGAAGCCTTCCCAATAAGATCAGGGGCGAGGCAAGAATGCCCATTATCATCACTATTATTCAATATTGTACTAGAAATGTTAGCTATAGAAATTAGAGAAGAAAGAGAAATTGAAGGAATTAAAAAAAGGCAATGAGGAAAGAAAACTATCACTCTTTGCAGATATGATGGTATACTTAGAAAATCTTAGAGAACCAAGTAAAAAAGTAGCTGAAATAATTTTTTTTTTGGAGGGCAGTTGGGGTTAAGTGACTTGCCCAAGGTCACACGCCTAGTTTTTTTGTGTTAAGTGTCTGAGGCCGGATTTGAACTCAGGTACTCCTGACTCCAGGGCCGTTGCTCTATTCACTGCGCCACCTAGCCGCCCCAGAAATAATTAATAACATTTTTAAAAAGTTGCAGGATAGAAAATAATCCCATAAATCACTTAGGGCATAAGGGTCTGAGGCCAGACTAGAAGTCAAGTCTTCCTGATTTTAGGCCAGAGCTCTCCACCCCCACCCCCACTTCAGATGCCCAGGTCCTATTTTCTGGAACAAAGACTTTAGGAAGGAGAATACTATGAAATTAGTTTTGCAAAAGAAGTTGCATCCAGATTGTGGAGGGCTTTGAATACCCGGATACCATGTTTGTATTTTATCCTCTGGACACTGGGAAGCCACTGAAAGTTTTGGAGGCAGGCCATATGGGGGCCTAAGGAAGATTATTTTGGCAGTTATTGCCTCAAACATCATCAGGTCAAGTAACTCAGCACTGATGGGCTGGTCATTCCAAACTGTAGGAGTCACTGGGCTAAAGGCTGGGGACACAAAGAAAGGCAAAAGATAGGCCCTGCCCTCCATAGGAATTCACAGGACCATGGTAAACACTACACAAGTGTTTGTGGATTAAATGATCACATGGAAGCTGAATTGGAGAGAAGAGAATAGAAGCAGTGGGCACCAATTAAGGGGTTATCTCAGCAAATAAGACAAAACATTGTGGTCTGCAAGAGGGTGGCATGTCTGTATAAGCAGCAAAAAGAGAACATTTGGGAAAGATGGAGAGGTAGAATCAACGAGGCTTGGCAAATGGCTGGGCATGTGGCAGGAGGCCAACGGAGAACCAAGGATCCCAATGAGGTTATAAATCTGGGCAACTAGCATAATAGTGGTACCTGCAACAGAAATTAGGAAGTTTGGAAGAGGTCTAGGTTCAGGGGAACATGTTGAGTTTGCAGCCCTGGAGAGGAATTCAGATCAAGATACCTAAATAGGTAGGAAAGATTAGAACCACCAATACAGATCTGGGAGTCATCTCTGTAAAGATGATTCTTGCATCTATGGAAGATCAGCAAGAGAGAAAGTGTAAAAAAGCCTAGGGGCTCTAACTCATAATGAAGGGATAGGATAATTTGAAAATCATCAGCATAGAGATGGTAATTCAATCCATCAGAGTTAAGATCAAGTCAAAGTAGCATAGAGAGAGAAAAGAAGAGGGCCCAGGACAGAACCCTGAGGGATACCTATGGCTTGAGGGCATGAAATGGGCAAGGCTCCATCCAGCAAAGGAGGTTGAAAAGGAGCCATCAGAGAGGTAGGAGGAGACCTAGGAGAGAGGAATGTCTCAAAAACCTAGAGAGAAGGAAAAGAGAATGATGGGGTATCAAAGGCTACAAAAAGGTGGAAGAAAATAAGACTTGAGAAAAGGTCACTGGATTTGGCAACTAAGAAATCATTAGTATATTTAGAGGAAGCAGTTTCAATGGAATGATGAGGTTGGAAACCAGATTGTAAAGGATTAAGAAGAGAATAAAAGGAGAGAAAAGTTGAGGAATCTATTGGAGATAGCCTTTCCAAAAAGTTTAGCCATGAAGAGCAGAAGAGATTGAGAAGAATAGTTAGCAGGGCTGGAAGGATCAAATGAGGGTTTTTTGAGGATGGGGAGATGTGGGGATGTTTCTAGGCAGTAGAAAATGAGCCAACAGAAAGAGATTAAAAATAAGTGATAGAATAGGGATGACAAAGCTGGTGATCTGTTGGAGGAGACAGATGAAATGAGATTGCTTGAATAGGAAGAAGGCTTAGACTCGTAAGGATTAAGAGAGCTTCATCATGTGAGACGGAAGTGAAGGAGGAGATGATGGCAGAAGACATCTAAATGATGTGAGATGGTAAAGATAAAAGAGGGAGCTATCAGATAACAGTCTAAATTTTTCTTTCTCTAAAATATGAGGCAAGGTTCTTACCTGAAAGAGCAGGGGTAGGTAGAGCCGTGTGAGATTCAAGGAGGGATGAAATTTGGAAGAGCTACTGCAGAGAGTGGGAGAGAGAGTTGATAAGAGAAGTATAATCTTTGTAAACAGAAGAAAAAGTATAAGGATATAATTGAGGACAGTACATAATTATAAAAAACTGACTCATGTGCTAGCACATAAAAATCTTATAAACAAAATGCAGGAAAGTGTCTTTACATCATCTACTGACTACAGTCAATAAAAGATCTTTGAAGAAAGGATTCAAGCTAAATAATTTAATCTCAAAGAACTGGTGGGAAAAGAACAAATCAAGGAAACAATAGATAAGTTCATCAAATAAAATGACAAAAATGAAACAAAATACCAAAACTTTTGGGATGTAGTCAGAGCAGTCCATAAGGAAAATGTCCTACAAAAGAGACAAAGAAGAGGCCAATGAATTGGCCACACAACTAAAAAAAAAAAAATTAGAAAAGCAACAAATCAAAACCCCCAACTAAACACTAAAATAGAAATTCTGATAATTAAAAAAGATTAATAAAATTAAAACTAAAAACAATTGATCAATAAAACTATTTTAAAATAAAATATCTAAGCCAAGAGCTATTCAACTCTCAAATGGGTCTGTGATTCATTCTAACTATGTGGAATCCAATTGAACCTTGCCATCCATCATCATCATCCTTTTTTTAAAGTCATGTCTGATTCTGCATGACCCCACTTGAGGTTTTCTTGACAAAGATACTGGGCTGGTTTGCCATTTGCTTCTCCAGTTCATTTTAGAGATGAGGAACTGGGACAAATAGAGTAAAGTGACTTGCCCAGGGTCATAAAGTTGTTAAGCATCAAAGGCCAGATTGGAACTCATGAAGAAGAGTCTTCCTGCTCTCAGGTCTGGCACTCTTATCCACTTTATATAGTGCGTACTAAGTGTCAGCCACTGTTCTAAGTGCTTTACAACAACCCCAGGAGATAGGTGCTGTTATTGTCCCCATTTTACAGATGAAGAAACAGAGGCAAACAGAGGTTAAGTGACTTGCCCAAAATCATAGAGATAGCAAGTATCTGAGGCCAAATTTGAACAGGATTATTTCTGTTGTTACATCTTCCAAGGAGTCCTGATTGATCTTTTGGTTTTTAATGATTAATTCTTTTGATTGTTTTCTAATATTGAATCATCTTTGCATCCCCAATATAAATCTAACTTGATCATAATGAATTTCTTGAATAAATCACTGTAGTCTGTTTGATAGGGTTTTGTCAACTACATGGAAGGTTTTATAAAAGCATATTCACATTCTTTTGCCATCCCATTTAGAAGATGCCATAAGTCTTTTAACTCTAGTTTCTCCAGATATTTGTTCAGGTCCATATTTTCCCTTTTGTTTATCTTTCTGTTAGACTTTATCCAAAACCAATAGAGGGATAGTGATGTCTCCTGCCATTAGTGTATTACTGTCTATATCTTCTTGAAGCTTAAATAATGTTTCCTTTATGAATTTTGGTGCTATGACTTTTGGAGCATATAAGTTTATTACTGATAATAGTTTATTATCTATGGTTGCCTTCAGCATAATATAGTTTCCTTGCTTATTCCTTTATTTTTATATGTTTATTTTTTGATTTGTCTCATAGCATGATGACAACTGCTTTTTAAAATTCTCTTGAGCCATATTAAAAAAAATTTTATCCCCTTATTTTTATTTTGTATATGTCCTTGTTTTTTAAATGTGTTACATGTAAGCCACAGGTTGCAGGGTTTTGTTTTCTTGTTCAATCTGTCACTCTTTCCATTTTATTGGCTTGTTTAATCTGTTCTCATTTAAAGTTATGATAAGAGTTTTTATTTTCTTTCATTGATCTGTAGAATGTTCTTTCTTCCCCCCCATTTTTTTCACCTATTCTGCTATAAACACAGTATTATGTTCCTTTAGTTACTTTACATTAATATTTTTCTAAGGGTGCCCTATTCCCACTGATTTTCTCCCAAACACCTCTGATACCCTCTTCTCATTTACCCCTTTCCTTTAGGGTTTTATTAGTTTATTCTTCTTTCCTGCTTTAATTTGGCTATATATATTTTTTCACCCTCTTTTTTCCTTTCAGTCAAGTAGATTCCCCATTCTTCTTCTCCCTTTCAGCTAGTGTTCATTAGGTTTTGGTCTTTATATTTCATTTCGGAGCCCCTTTCCAAGAAGGATTTCTTTCACTCTCTTCATTATCAACCTTCTATTTCTGTTTTCTCTAGACTCTCATTCTCCAATTCCTGACCCCTATAATCATCTGGTCTCTCTCTTTTCTCTGGATTCTTCATGCAATCAAAGTTTCCAATGAGTCCATTCTAGGCCCTACCCTCTAGGTGCTTTCTGCTAAGGCAGTAGCCTTATAAAGTATATACCCCATGAATTCCCTTTTTCCCTTGTGTCTCACTCTCAAACAATGCCAATTACTTCAAGTGTCAGAAAGGACGCTGCTGTATGGTTGGCTCCTATCCCTTTCCACACCCTCACATCCATACTGAACTCTTTTTAGAAGACCTTTTTTTTTTCTATATTTGCCTAAAAATCTCCCTCATGGGTCCCAGCTCTCCCACTCCTCTAGGTATGATTTGCCCCCAGGAATTCCAACCCTTGCCTCCAGGACAAATAGACTTTTCAGGCACCAAAACTCCTTTTCAGGCACCAAAACCTCTTCCAGTATAAAGTTGTCACCTCCCTTTACCTATAACTGCATTCATCAATGGAACCCACTCCCACCTCCAAAGTAAGGCCTCCTTCCTTTTCTCCCATTTTCAGTCTTCTCCTATTTGCCCACTAAGCATAAAGGCTGCTTTCCCCTCAGTGCCAGCCCTTGATTTGACCCTGGTGCATCACTCCTCTCTGATCTGCTCTCCCTCACCCCTTCATGTACACTCCCATGTCCACAGAGGAAGCAGTGTGTCTACAGATTCTGTCCATAATGCTCCCTGTCCTCTTCACTGTTACCTCCACTAGACTTTCATCTCTACTCTTGTCTCCTTGTGTACGAGAAACCTCTTATTGCTCTCTCTGCTGTCAATTACACTGTTGCTGTTCCTATCTGCATTTATTCACTCTTACCACATTTCTGTTTGGGGCTTTCCAGGAGCAAAGAAAAATGTTTCAAACTCTTCCTTATTACTGAGTGTCCATCTTTTGTTCTGTCTGGATAGGTCAGGATGGGTCACCCTGGCCTGCATCTGGAGCTCTGTTGTTCTTTGGAACACATTATTTCTTTCCCTCCTATTTCTTCTGTCAGAGGCAGAATAGTCTTGCACTATTTGAACATCCATTCCTTAGTATTTTGAAAGCAACACCGACAGGCTTTGCAGATCTACAGGATCCTCCCTTTCCTTCCTCAATGAATTCAGTGTCTAGCTCACAGTCTTTCCTTTCCAGCTCCTGCCCATACTAGGGGACTTCAATATACATACTGATACTCCCTCCAAAACTGCAGTGGCTCTCTATCATCTCGAGAATCAGAGGATCCTCCGATCGTCATTCAAAGTCTTCCCTAAATGCCCCCCCCACACACACACACAACCCTACCCACGTCTGTCCCCCGTATTCTGTGATTCAGTGTCACTTGCTTCATTGCTGTTCCTCATACATGATACTGGGCTTTTTCTGTGGCTGCCCCTGCCCCTGCCCCTGCCTGGAACGCTCTCCTTCCTCAACTATCCTCGGCTTCTTTCGAAGCCCAGTTAAAATCGCACCTTCTATGGGGCAGGTGGAGTCAGGGGTCCGGGGGGATGAGGGAGGCTCGGAGGCTCTTCCCCCTCCCCCGGGGGAGGGGGGGGCGCCTGAAAGGCCTGGGCCCGGACTGCCGAGGCACGCCAGTTGCCGGTAGAGCCAGGCCTCCGTTTACGACACGTAGGCGCGGCGGCGGAGAGGCCCACGCTGCTTTACGGCAGCCAGCCCTAGCGAAAGTGGCCGGAGACGCGGGCCGTACGGCAGCTGCGACAGTGGCCTTTCGGGCCGGGCTCGGGAGGTCTGAACGCCCCGGGCCAGCCGATACGGTAAGTGGCCTGCGGAAACGGGCTCCCGGCGGCCAGGCGAGCATTCCTTCCCGCTGCCGCCCTCCCCAGCCCTGTTTGTGGCGTGACCTTGGGCGCCACTGCCTTACGTAACAGCCGTCGGGACCTCAGTTTCCCCATCTTGTGCCCTGGCCTGAGACTGGGGGAGTGGTGACGTGCGGGAGAACCAGCGGAGGGCAGGACCCGAGGCCCGGGGTCGAGCCGCGCCTCCCAATTGGCGTGGGGGGTTAGGGAGGGGGCGGGAGCGAGCAATTGTCTAGGAAAAAGGAAAAAGGGGGAGCCGGGACCGGACCTACGCTCTCCCCCTTCCGTGCTCTTTGCCAGGGTGGTCGTGAGGTTCGCGGTGAAAATGGCAGAGGAAGCCCTTGCGCCCCAGTAGCCCGTGCCCAACTGGCCAGGTAGGGTGCCTGCCCCGAGCCCCGGGTGGGGTAGCCACACAGAGACTGAAATGACAAGTAAGCCCTGACCTCTAGACATTTGCCCTCTACTAGGGGAAAGCCAGGTGTAGGGGCCAAAGAAATTCAAACTCCAGTCCGGGGAGGGAGAGGAGGAGGAGGTCAGCACCGACCTTTGGGAGATTCAGAAGACCTGAAACACTACGTTGGCCTCCAGTGATGGAGGGGAAATGTTTATCTTAGCCAACTAATTAGTAACTACTTAGCTGAATTCTTTCAAAAGGCCTAACTTGTAGAGAGATACCGTTGCTTTATACCTTGGCCACTTTCCTCCTCTGCCTGGGGCAGATCTCTTAAGGGGAAGAATGCTAGTCTGGAGACCCATCTAAATCCTTATACTAACAGAAACCCAGATCTGAAGGCAGAGGTAAATAACCATTTCTTACCCATAAGCTACCTATAAATCCATTTCAATAATTATTCTTGCTAACTAGGTTAGGGCCACTCCATGGTGGTCTGCTGAGTACTTGTCCAAGGCCAGGCTCAAGAATTCCTTTCCCATTCTTATTCTCTGATGACAGAACCTTGATCAGGCAGCTGAAACCAACTCTACATTGGACATGGGAAGATGCCCCTGAATGTGAAATGGCCTTTCCCTTCGGTACCTCCTCTGTCTTGGACTCTGGCCAGCAGTGTGGTCATGGGTCTTGTGGGCACCTACAGCTGTTTCTGGACCAGTGAGTGTGGTTGGACCAATGCTGGGGCCAGGGCTAGGAGGACTTTCCTAGGGGATAGAGTAAGAAAAAGGGATGAACTAAACCTTGGAAGGGGACTCTGTAATTGGCAAGCCTTTCTTTATCTGCATCCATGAGCATGGTTGACATAATCCATCCTGGATTAGTCCTGGCTTGAGTATGGTTTGCTCTGAGAGCTGAATCTTGAAAGGAGGCAGGGGAAAGTAGCAGTGTCCTGCCTAGGGGTTTGAGCCAATTAGCTCGGAAGGGATATCTACTTCGCTAGAGACATGCAATTTCAAGGAGGAACCAGTAGACTGAATGAAGAGAGAAAACATTGGGGGGCATTGGGGGGTGACTCTGTGTGTGTGTACACATATACATACAAACATACATAGAGAAAGTTAGCAGTAGCTCCAGTATGGTACCAGCTGGCAGCCTTTGTCTGGGGATCTTTGTCTTCTCTTCAAATAGAGTACATGAACCAACTTAATGTGTACAACAAGGAGGTGCTGTACGAACTGATTGAGAATCGAGACCCCAGCACACCGCTAATCACTGTCTCCAATCACCAGTCCTGCATGGATGATCCACACCTCTGGGGTACAAATTTTGGAAAACTCAGGCTCCAGTGGTAGGGGAAGGGGGGTGGCTCTCCAGTTCGTGCAGCCAAGGACAATTTGGGAGGCATTTGGGAGTTAGACAGGAGCCTTTGAGGAAATAAAAGAGCCTTAGGCCTCACCCCCCACTTGTGGCCATTCTACTTATATGGTCTGCCTTCAGAATGCTTTGTAAGATTCTTATGTGCTTGCTTTTATATTCTCCTGCACTAGACTCCCAGAAGGCTTTGCTTTTATCCCAGCATAGCTGAGCACAGGGCCTTCCACAGAGTAGATGCTTGGGGTATGTATGTTGAATAGAATGAAGGTTGTCCCAAGTGAGGAGGTAGTATGTCTGGCTTTGGAAATCTTGGGGATGGAGAGTGATTGCCCTCCTCCTGGTACTAATGAGTGCCTTGGATGAGTTGCTTCTCCTTTGGTATTTTGGGGTAGGAACAGCTTATTCAGGGTAGTTTCCAGGCAGTTCCTAGATTTTGATGGAGGAGACCTGGGTTCTCATCTAAACTTTACACTGACTCAGAGTGTGATTGAACCAGTAGTCCAATCAGGCTCATGGAGCCCCAGGTTCCTCATATGTCACACAGGGATATTAAGGCCTGCCTAGTCTCCCTCCCAACACTATTAAGATAACAGCAATGAGAGCTCTTGGGCAAGGAAAAGATCCCATATAAATGAAAGGAATGATTATTGGAATAGCTTCAGTGAATCGGTGTTGGCATCTGTACAGAGTCAGAAATCATCTGGGCATATGACTAATATGGAGAATGCTTACTTTCTCTTAGGTTCATGCCAGAGCATTCCTAGAAACTTTGTTTATCCAGATTCCCCACTCCTCTTCCCACTAGAAGGCTCAAAGAACCCCAAGGACTTTCCCATCCCAATTGATGATGGCTTCACAACCTTGTAGGACCCTTCAAGCTTGGTTCTGGATTCATCACATTCAATCTAGTTTCCAGTATTCTCTTGGTTACATTTTGATTCTATGAAAATGAGTCATCTTTGTTTGGTCCCTTTATAACCAGAATATTGGATGAACCAGAGAGTACTCTCGTCCCTTCTCCAAATTTTTGGCTAAATGAACAGCTGTTATGTCATCATTATCATAAAGCTTGTCTCCAGTGCCTTGTCCTTTATGGGTACCTGATAAATTTTGTTTAAATTGCTTTGGTCACCATTAGTCAGTGAGGCTCTGGGTTGGTTGCTGGATGTGAGAAGGAGAAGGGTGAGTAGACCTGCCTTCTCTTGGTACCAGGATGCTAAGAAAGGATAGAGACGGTAGGTGCCTTGGTCCTTGAGAGGAATCAGAAAATTGGATGTCATAGAGTTGGAAGGGCCCTCAGGGGCCATTTAGGCCAACTGGCAACTGAACAGGAATTTTCTAAACACCATGCCCAGGCCAGGCCTCTACTGAGGGGTACCTTGTTCTGTTTGGGAAACAACCATCCATTAGGAAGTTTGCACCTGGGGCCTCAATGTGGGTCCAGATTTAGATAGCAATCACCAGGTCTGAAAGGTGCAAGGAACTTCAGAAGCCACCAAGTCTAACCCGTATCTTGACTAAGAATCTCTCTGATGAAATCTCTTTCAAACGGATATCCAGATTCTCCTTGAAGGCTTTCAGTGAGGAAAAACTCACCTTGTTCCTAATCAGCCCATTCCTGGTAGGCAACACTAACAGTTATTCCTTATACCAGACCTAACACACACCCCTACCCCCACCTCGGATCAGTTTGTGCTCAGTGCTCCTAATTCTGCTCCTTGGGAGTAAAACTCTCAAGTCTAATCCCTTTTCCATAGGGCTGCACTTTACAAGCTTGAAGACAACCATCATGTCCCTACCCCACCCCTCCTTTTTCAAGCTAAACATACCCAGTGCCTTCAAATAATCCTTATGTGGCATGATCCCTGGTCGCCTGCCTTCAAATGTGCCTGCCACAGATGACCACCCAGAATTGAGCACAGACATCATCTGATCGGGAGATTTCATTGCCTCTCACCCAGATGTTTTCCACTGGGTTTCACCTTTCCACTTTGTGGGTTTCTTGTCACGGGTATTTCATATTGGTATAGGATACCAATCCACCCCTTCCTCCCACTTTATCTTATCTAGTTTTACTTAAAACATAATGAGTCATATCCTGCAAAGTCCTTGGCATCTCTGAGGTTGAATTTATGCCTTTAACATTAAGATCTCATTTTGTTTAATACTGTGTTTGAGTGTCTGAGGTGGAATTTCGTTCCTGAATATTGCTTCTGAATTACTAAACCTTCCCACTGTTATTCTTCCTATATCATACCTCTGTAGTATTCTGAGAGGATTATATTCTCTGTATTTAGCAGATACGTATGGGAAGTTTTTTTCTGTCCCCTTTTTTACTTTGAAGTCCTCTCAATTGTATCTGCAGATTTCCAGGCAAAAATGTGTTATAGTGGCCTTCATTAGATGCACATTCTCACTGGGTAAGAGCCCATCATTTGTGCACATTAAGCGCTGGTCCAGAAATTCCAAACTCCTTCAGTGACACCATCTTCTCAGCCAGAGAGTGATTGTCATTGAGGTGATCAGAGAAGGTAGAACTTGAAGCTATGTGGTTGAGTAGGACTTGCAACTTTAGGCTCCATGGTTGAGTAGGACTTACATTAGTGTAGGAAGAAAGAATCCTGGGCCAGGATATAGGTGAGCAAAGGCAACAGCAGGAATGGGCCTACTACATTTGTAATGCCAGATAGCTGAAGCTGAGGGTATCTATAGGGTGAGAGTAAGAGATGAAGTTACAAGAGGAGGTGAGAGATTGTGGAGAACCTTAAATATCTGGCTGAGTCCTCTGACCTTTGTCTGGTAGGCCATGGGGAGCTATTGAGGGTTTTTGAGCAGTGGAGGCATTAAACAGAATCCTGTTTGTGCAAAATAGTTTAGAGAGGAAATAGCTAACACAAGAAGATTGGGAGGTTCCTGGACTAGATGGTGTGAGAAGAGGGGACTCTAATTCAAGAGCTGTCCTGTAGGTATAGAACTTAGAGGCTGGAAATAAAGAGAGTCAGAAATGACTAGGCAGTTTCCAAGTTGGGTAGTAGGGAGAATGAAATAGAAAGGTTAGAAGAAAATAAAGCAGGTCTGGAGGGAAGATGGGGGGGCTTTTGGATATGGCAAGTTGCCCAGTATAGCTTTGAGCTGGTGAGTGTTAGAGGGCTAGGGCTGCTGGGAGAACTTGGTGGGCCCTCAGGGATATTAAGCATGAGCACAGTGGTAGGGGTGAAGGAGGCCTGAGTGCCTTCCCCAGCTAGTTAACTTTTGTCTTCCCCCAGGGATTCTGAAACTCCGCCACATCTGGAACCTAAGGCTGATGAGGTGGTAAGTAGAAGGAATGGACCCCTAAACTGGGGACAGTTCTCATCTCCCATCCCAGGCAGATTTTTTTTTTTAAATTTTAATTTATTTTCTTGGTTATATCATTCATTTCCACAAGGTTTTGAGTTACAAATTTT
>CM053602.1:62049904-62069469 GCA_028646575.1 Pseudocheirus occidentalis | reverse complement strand
TTTCTGCCCTTCCCCCACTGCTTCCTTGCCCTGGGGGTAGATTGGCCGAACTGCTTTTCCTCCCCCAAATTTAGCTTGAAAGTTTCACTCACTTTCACTGACCTTTAATCCTGGATTATGCAGTTTGCTCCAGGTGCTTTAGATCTTTCTGAAGTAGACTCAGGCTGTGGCTTGGGAGGCTCAGCTCCTCCAGGCCACCCCTGGAGCCTGGCCACTTGGTGGTTTCAGGCTGGGCTGGTCTCAGCTCTTGGCCTAGGATGAGTCCCTCCAGCTGCCTTTCTCTAATCCCTGTTTTTCACACCTTTCTTTAATCCCTATTTTTCACACCTTGGTAGACCTGGAGGTGCTGGAGGCTGTAGATCTTCTCTCTAGTAGACTGGCTGCAGCTCAGCTTGGCTTCTTCCTACCTTCTGGGGCCTGGCTCTGGCCCTGGCCGTGCTGCCTCAGCTTGCGTCCTGCTGCCATGATCACCTGCTGCCGAGCTGCCTTCTGTGAGAGATGTGTCTTCTATATTTTTTGAGTTTGAGAGTCCTAGAATTTGTCCAGCGTCATATTTTTATGGGCATTTAGGGTGGCTGCGTGGGAGCTGTGGGACACTGCTGCTTCTACACTGCCATCTGAGTTGGCAGAATGCTCTCTCATGTACCCATTTTGACCTTATCTTGATACGTGGTGTGAAGTGTTCGCCTATGTCTAGTTTTTGCCATATCATTTTCCAGTTTTACCATCAGTTTTTGTCAAATAGTGAGTTTTTGTTCCAAAAGCTTGTATCTTTGTATCATTACTATTACTAGATTACTATGGTCATTTACTCTAATGTTTTGTGTACCTAATTTATTCCACTGATACACAACTCTATTTCTTAGCCAGTACCAGACTGTTTGGGACAATTATTGCTTTATTTTGAGGTCTGATATGGCTACCAGGGGTGGGAAACATTCTTTCACTTTTTTTTATTCTCTTGATAGTGTGTGTGTGTACGTGTATGTGTGTGTATGTGTGTGGCAACTGGGGTTAAGTAACTTGCTTGGCTAGTAAGTGTCAAGTGTCTGAGACTTGATTTGAACTCAGGTCCTCCTGACTCCAGGGCTAATATTCTATCTACTCTATCCAGCTGTCTCTAGCTGTCCCTTCTCTTGATATTCTAGATCTTTTGTTCTTCCAGATAAATTATGTTATTTTCTTCCAGTTGTATAAAATAATTTTTGAGGGGCAGCTAGGTGGTACAGTGAATAGAATACTGACCCTGGAGTCAGGAGTATCTGAGTTCAAATCCAGCTTCAGACACTTGACATACTTACTAGCTATGTGACCTTGGGCAAGTCACCCCCAATTGCCTTGCCTCCCCCCCTCAAAAAACAATTTTTTGGTAGTTTGATGGTATAGTACTGAACAAATAGATTAATTTAGGCAGAATTGTCATTTTTATTATATTGTCCCAGTCTACCTATAAGCAATTGATATTTTTCCAATTGTTTAGATATGACTTTATTTGTGTGAAAAGTGTTTAGTAACTGTGTTCATAACAGTTCCTGTGTTTGTCTCAGCAGGTAGATTCCCAAGTATTTTATATTGTCTACAATTATTTGTTTTAATTAAATTGATTTGTTTATTTACTTTTAGTTTACAAGATTTAGTTCCACAATTCCTTGAGTTTCAAATTTTCTCCCCTCCCTCCCCCTCTCCCCCATGGCAGCATGCAGTCAAGTATAGGATCTGCAAATACTTTCACATTGGACATTAGTCTGATTGTATAGAAGGGTTGTAGCAGATGGAATGAACAACGGGAAAGAGGAAACAAAACCAAACATGGAAAAGAAAGAGAATGTTCTACGGTTATTTTAAATGAATTTTTTCTTCCTAGCTCTTGTTGCTGAACTTTGTTGGTAATATTTAGAAATGTTGATGATTTATGTGGATTTATTTTCTGTCTTGCAACTTTGCTAAAGTTTTTAATTATTTCAACTAGTTTTTAGCTAATTATCTAGGGTTCTCTACGTGTACCATCATATCATCTGCAAAGACTGATAGTTTTGTTTCCTCACTGCCTATGCTAATTCCTTCAATTTCTTTTTCTTCTCATATTGCTGTGAGCTAGCATTTCCAGTACAATATCGCATAATAGTGGTGATAATGGGTATGCTTCACCCCTGATATTACTGAGGCTTCTGGATTATCCCTATTATAGATAATGCTTGTTGATGGTTTTAGATAAAAAGTATTTATCATTTTAAGGTAAGCTCCATTTATTTCTGTGCTCTCTATTTGTGGATTTTAAAAATATGAATGGATCTTGTATTTTGTCAAAGGCTTTTTCTGCATGTGTTGAAATAATATTATTTCTGTGGGCTTTGTTATTGATGTGGTCAATTATGCTGATAGTTTTCCTCATACTGAACCAGCCCTGCATTCTCGGTATAAATCCCACCTGGTCATAGTGTATGATCCTTGTGATATATTGCTGCAATCTCCTTGCTAATATTTTATTGAAATTTTTTGCATCAATATTCATCAGGAAAATTGGCCTATAATTTTCTTTCTCTGTTTTGGTTCTTCCTGGTTTAGGTGTCAACACCATATTTGTGTAGTAAAAGGAATTTGGTAGGACTCTTTCTTCTCCTATTTTTCCAAATAGTTTATGTAGTATTGGGAATGTTTGGTAGAATTTGCTTGTAAATCTATCTGCCTGCCTGAAAAATTTAACCACAGAGATATGTCGGAGAAATTGACAATAGAAGGTTATTCTTGAGAATTTCAGACTTACCCATCCTCTGAGGATGAGGAATTGCCTAAAGATGCAGGAGCCTTTCTAATCAGAGGATGCATTCCTACAGAGATAGAGAATGTCACAATGAAATCCAGGAATTCCACTCCATCTATGGGTAAGTCCTTACCCCTGTGTTATGCAGTACCATAGGGGCAAAATTGGCATTTTCCCTGAACCGGAACCATGTCACTCAGAAGAACAATCCTGGGAGACTCGGGCTGGGTAGGCAAGAGTACACCTGGGACACTGGAAGGCCCCTGAGCTGGACAAAGTGATGAGACTGACAGATGAACTAAGAGGGATGGCAGGATATCCTCACAAAGGCAACAACAGATGTTACCTGGCAGGAATGTACGCAGACTTTGGCTGCGATGTATGAGGGGAGCTGATCTGAAGACCCCTATGCTCATTCTGTCTCTAATACTGTACATGCAGCACAAAGGGGAAAAAAAGCCTGTTAAGGTCTTCCTCAGGGTGGAGCAGCATGTGCAGAGACTGATACAAACAGATGCTGTGGTCTTGGAGAACATAGGAAAGATTACAGTGCAGAGACTCTTCTGGGACTTGGTACCTGACCCTCCTGTGCTGATGTCATCAGATCTATGCAGACCCAGGAACCACTGCCAACAATGGCTGAGGGGAGTTGGGTACTCCTGATATAATGCACAGGGCTCAGCCTGGGCAGGCTCCAGGCTTCTCAGGTGTGGGCCCCAAGGGCAAAGCAGCACAAGAGCACCACCAGTTCTGAGCTGCTGTCAGAGAACCTGAACCAGTCAGGTAAGGGATGGAGCAAGGCACAATCCTATTCTCCCTGGAGAGGAGGCAGAGGACCAAGGGAGTGGAGGGCAGGAAAGCCTGATTTAAGACCACCTCCATCAGGTAACCAACAGAGTAACATATTTACCTTTGGTTATAATTGTGGAATAGAGGGCCATATTCATGTTGAATGTACTCAAAGAGAATGAAGACTTGGTCACAGAGAAGTTAAAAATCTTCTGATCTGCCTTTGGGAAACTGGGAGTAGGACCAGGGAAAGAGGTCACCCTGGGCCCCAAGGACAGTCACATTGACCTCATCATCAATTGCTTATGAGTCTGTTCCACCAGGAATCTTGTGCAGAAGCAAGGGTAAAAATTGAGACTGTGGGGGCAATTAGGTGGCACAGTAGATAAGACACCAGTCCTGGAATCAAGAGTATTTGAGTTCAAATCCAGCCTCAGACACTTGACACTTACTAGCTGTGTGACCCTAAGCAAGTCACTTAGCCCTGACTGCCTTACCCTTCCCCCCAACAAAAAAAAATTGAGACTGTGGACTGCAATGGTGGCATATCCAGGATCTCAAGTTACTATCATTTCCAAATCTTTTTCTAACAAATATATGGGTAAAATACCTTTAAAATCTATGACAGGCTGTCCCTCTTTGTAGATGACATGATGGTATGCTTAAAGAATCTTAGGGAATCAACTAAAAAAACAGTTGAAATAATTAACAACTTTAACAAAGTTGCAGGATAGAAAATAAACACACACAAATTACCAGCATTTCTATATGTTACCAACAAAGTCCAACAACAAGAAATGAAAAGAAAATTCCATTTAAAGTAATTGTAGATAATATATTTGGGAGTCTACCTGCTAAGACAAACCCAGGAACTATATGAAAACAATTATAAAACACTTTTCACACAAATTAAGCCAGATCTCAATAATGGGAAAAATATCAATTGCTAATAGATAGGTCAAGCTAATATAATAAAAATGATAATTATACCTAAATTAATTTACTTATTCGGTGACATAGCAATCAATCTAGCAAATAATATCAAAATTCAACTGGAAAAACGAAAGGTCAAGAATATCAAAGAAGTTAATGAAAAAATGCAAAAGAAGGTGACCTAGTCATACCAGATCTAAAACTATTAAACTAAACTAAAAATTATTATAAAGCAGCAATCATCAAATGTATTTGGTACTAAGAAATAGAGTGGTGGATCAGTGGAAGAGGTTAGGTACACAAGACATAGTAGTCAATGACTAAAGTAATCTACTGTTTGATAAATTCAAAGACTCTAGTTCTGAGATAAGAACTCACTATTTGACCAAAAAGAAACCAAAACTGCTGGGAAAACTGGAAAATAGTATGGCAGAAAGTGGGCATAGATCAATACCTTGTACCATATATCAAAATGGGTACATGATTCAGACATAAAGAGTGATGCCATAAGCAAATAGGAGAGCAAGGAATAGTTTACTTGGGAGATCTATTCATGAGGAAAGAATTTAGAACCAAACAAGAGATAGAGAACATTTTGAAATACAAAGTTGATAATTTTATTACATTAAGTTACAAAGTTTTTGCACAAACAAGATCAATGCAACCAAGATTAGAAGAAAAGCAGAAAGCTAAGAAATAATTTTTACAGACAGTGTTTCTGATAAAAGTCTCAGTTCTCAAATGCATAGAGAAACATGTCAAATTTAAGAGAATACATGTCATTCCCTAATTGATAAATGGTCAAAGGATATGAACAGGAAGTTTTCGGATGAAGAAATGAAAACTATCTCTAATCATATGAAAAAATGCTCTGAATTTCTATTGATAAGAAAAATGCAAATTAAAACAATTCTGAAGTACCACTTCATACCTGTCAGATTGGCTAATAGGACAGAAAAAGGAAAATGATAAATGTTGAAGGGGAAAACTGGGAGTAGGGAAAAGTGAGACACTAATACACTGTTGCTGGAGTTGTGAACTGACCTAATCATCCTGAAGAGCAATTAGGAACTATGCCCAAAGAACTATAAAACTGTGCATACCCTTTGATCCAGAAATACCACTCCTAGGTTTATATCCCAAAGAGATTTAAAAAAAAAAGGAAAAGGACCTATTTGTACAAAAATATTTATAGCAACTTGTTAGGTCTCTTGTTGGTAATGGGTTGAACCGGTCCTCAGCTAACAGGAGTGCACGTGATCACCTGGGGGCAGAATGCGAAGGTTGCACCTGTTTGAGATAAACAGGATTATCTCTCCACCTTCGGGGTGATGTACATTGGCTCACTGTGGCGAGGGCATGGCCAGGGGAGGGGCCCTAAGGGGCCCTGGAGAAAGGACTTAAATACAGGCTACCCAGAGGCAGAGGGAGTTCCAGCCATGCCAGGCTTAGAGAATGTAGCTAGAAGCAAGTCCTGTGTCCTGAGTTTTCTGTGCAGCTGTTTCTCCCGGAGTGAGCGGGAGCCGGGACACCCGAAGCCTGTTGAGGAAGGGTATAGGTGAAACCTATACATCCTGACCCAAAAACCATAGCAGCAACTCTTTGGCAAAGAATTGTAAATTGAGGGAATGTCCATCAATTGGGAAATGGCTGAACAAGTTGAGGTATATGCATGTAATGGAATACTGTTGTGCTGTATATAATGATGAGCAGGCTGATTTATCCTGGGAAGATTTACACGAACCAATGCTGAGTGAGGTGAGCAGAACCAGGAGAACAGTGTACACAGTACAGGAACACTGTGCAATGATCAACTATAATACTTAACTCTTTTCAGTGATACAATGATCCAAGACAATCCCAAAGGATGGTGACTATTTTCATTAATTACTTAACTAATTATTTTCATGATGGAAAATGCTATACGCATCCAGAGAAAGAATTATGGAATCTGAAAGTGGATTGAAGCATACTATTTTCAACTTTTTTTGTTTTTGTTTTTCATATTTTTCCCTTTTGTTCTTATTCATCTTTCACAACATGACTAAAGTGAAAATATATTTAACATGATTGCACATGTATAACCTCTATCAGATTGCATGCCATCTTGGGGAGGGTGGAGAGAAGGGAGAAAACTTTGGAACTCAAAATCTTATTTAAAAATGAATGTTGAAAACTCTCTTTACAATGTAATTAGAAAAAATCAAATACAACTTACCAAAAAAGGGGGGGGGGTAAAAATCCATAACAGGGTTTGAACCGGGTGACCACTTGAATGATAAAGACTATCCCTACCTGGAATACATCCAGGTGAGTTTGAAATTTCCCAAAGGAAGTTGTCAGTGTCAACAGAATAGGGGAAATTGTGGCTCTGGTCTGTTCAGACTCTCCAACACTCACTGGAATGTTGGCACTGATTGGAACTGAGCTGACCAGCCTTGAGACTTGAGGCCAGAGTGCTAACTGGACCCTGAAGCTAGTGAAATCTCCTGTGTGGTCTCCTTCACCTGCCCTTTCCACTTGTCCCTAGAGGCACATCAACTATGGTTACTCTACCCTGCCCCTGTGTTCCGATAAGATCGAGATTTCTAAGGGGAGGGCAGCTTGCTTTTGGGCTCCTCTCTGTCTGCTCCCCTCAAGGGGTCCCTCGAATGCTGCAATACTACCCTACAGCTGCATTCCAGTGAAAAGGGGAGGGGGGCTTTTCAGAGTAGGGCTGTTTCCTACAGCAACTGTGCTTTGTAAGGCAAAGAACACCTTATCTGTTCCTCCTTCCCCCCCCAGTGAGCTTACCAAATATGCACAATAGGTGGTTTTTTTTGTTTTGTTTTTTTTTGTTTTTTTTTTTACCGCTTTCAGCTGCCATATCATAAGAATTTGTTCCTGTTCTTTGACTATATAAACTCTGCTGAAACAAAGGCTCAGGGCAGATCCAGTGACTAGTTCCTGGGCTGCCGCCGGCTGGCCAATAAACTGATGCCTCCTGAGTTGACTGTTGGTCTCGGTCTCTAATCATTGCTCGGTGTCCATTTCAGAACTGATTCTAGTCTTCCATATTTGAAAAGGTTACTGCAAGAAAAAAAGGAGACAGTTCTATTGAGAAACCTTGGCATTCAAAGGACTTACAAGTCAGGTGACCAATGGAAACCCACACAAAGCTATTTAGTCTGGCCAAATTGCCTGTTTACAAAACAGTCTCAGAGAATGGAGGGGGCTCTATCATAACTATTCATGACCACCTATTCCCCATAGAAGAATAAGTTCAACTAACTAATGAACAAGTGAAAAGAACTGATTGACATTCAGTTAGACAAAGGATAAGAAAGAGACTGTCCTCCAGCTGTAGAAAGAATTTCTGATACAAATATGGGCTCTGAAAATGATGCATCCAGTGAAGGAGAGGCTGTGAGTATAATTATTCCATGGCAGGAAAATTGAACCCTTTCAACTCCTTTCCCTCCCATAACTATTACTGAGACTCAAATTTAACCCAAAAGAACTCGAACGTACTGATAGCCAGCCTGACCTAGCTGCTTGCCCAGGTGTAGACACGCAAATCTATAATGACCCTTATCGTCAGCCCATCCTAGTGTATTTGGGAAGAAGAGAGATCATGCAGTGACAAGAGAACAAAGCCTCTTAGACCACTCACTAGGCTAAGTTATGCTATCCTAAGAGTTAAACCTGAAGATATAACTAGGTGACAATGCTAGAGATTGCCCATGCAAAACAAGTTTTGCTTGTAATTGCATGTTCACTGTTAGACACATGAATTACTACATATTTGAGTTATGTTTGTTTCTTACCTTGCTGTTATGTTCATTTGACTACGTTTTGTTTTATGTTCATATCGTAACAATGTCTATTGGTTCGACTATATGCTACTTCTTTTAGTTATCTTTTCCATATAGGCCTATTGCTAGTGTAATTATTGCAGCTAGCTAGCTTTACTTTTGTTAGTCACAGTTGCAACTTCTTATTTATTTCTATGGACATGCATGTGACTCTCAAAATGTATGTCTTGTACATAGTGCAGGCATGTTGTCACTGTCATATCCTCCCAGATGACATTCGGCATAGTGCCACATCTACTGGATGTACTGTTTACTTGCATTCATTTTATTTCAAATCCAGTGGTAGCAAAGATTAGTTATCTGAGACACCAGGAAAATCACCTTGGTTGTTTCAAAGCATTCACGTTTGTGTTTACATTGTACCATTACAGGTTTTGGACTTGCCAAGCCAATCTTTGCAAACTATCACCCCACTCCCAGGCATAGAGAGAAGGAAGTCTGGATAGGTGATTGCAGCAGTTTTGAGGAGGTAGAATCTTTGGATTTCAGGTATTTTGTCTTCAAGCGCTGCCCTGCTCCTACAAAGAGTTTTTGCCCAGAAGGGGAATGCTACCTGAGCTCCAAAGTACATTGGTATAGGATTCTCTCCTCACTGGTAGAGATCTATTACTCAATGCCCCTTACCCTTAGCCCCTAGAGCAAAGTTGGTGAGAGCTAGAGAGGAGAGATCTAGAGTCTTCTGGTTTCCCTCTTCAAGAGAGAAGTGATTCCAACTTCTCTTCAGATTCATAAATAGAAAAAGACTCGAGAAGAAGCTGATGTGAAGGAGCTGGCAATCTCTATCATGTCCCTATCTCTAGCTTGCTACACTGGAAGCTTTCCCCTTGGCTAAGATTTGGGTCTCTCTCAGTTGAGCTGTTTATCTAACATCCAAAGGGAGAGATCATTCAATGTGTATTATCTGGTATATGTTCTCATAGACTACTTTCTCCGATGTTTTGCAATCTATTTAGATAAATGAGATTATCTGCTACGTGTGTGTATGCGTATTCATTGTGGAGCTGCATCTGGGGCACTGCGCCATTAGGGAATGATTAGGAGTGCAGTTTGAACCTAAAAACTATTTCCTCTAGAATAACAATATTTAAGGGGTCATATGATGCTAGAGGAAAAGAGTGCCTGTCTCTCCCTTCCCCCTCGCCCCGCCCAAACCTCCTACTTCCTTTCCCAGCAAGAATCGACATTTCCCTTGCAGAGGGGGAGGGGGAGAGAGAAGACGGTAGAGATGTATCTATCCCTGTTTCTCCGGGAGCCACAGCTAGGCAGAACTATACAGGCCAAACAGCACAACACAACAATGCAACCCTTACAACTGGACAGACGGAGAAAAGAAAACGTTTCAGTATAGATCTCGGTGGGACACCCCCAGTTAGTGGGCGTAACCCGGAAGACAATCCAGCAAAGGACACTGGGAAAGGGCAGCGGGAGCATGTGATTCCTTGAACTGGTGAAATTCCGCCTTCACTTCCTGTTTCCCTTTCTCCGGTGCTTACTTTTGTGCTAAAGAGCTCTCCCTGCTGGTCTAGACCCGATCAGAGTTGTTGGTAACGGGGATTCTGGGAGAGGCGGGTATTTCCTGTCAGCAGCAGCCTTGGAGAGCATAGTGGCCCCGCGAGGGGCGGGGCCACGGAATGGGACCGAACCAATGGGAGCAGCTTGACGGGAAGCGCCGGGTTAGTGCGAGGCGAGGTCAGGAAAGGTCTGCGTCCATAGGAGGAGAGGAGCAGGAGGAGAGCGGAACAGACCAATGGGAAAGCACGGCGGGGGCGGGGTTGTCCTAGAGTGGCAGGCGGCAGAAGTCACCTGAGCGGCTCTGCCCTGTGAAGGTGTTGTGCGGTCATGGCGATGCTCTCTCTTTCTGCTGCAACCCGAGGAATGACTGGCAAGTCGGCGGCCGGGCCTCTGGCGTCGCCGCCGCCTCTGCTACTGCTCCTGGCTCTGCTGCTCGCCGCCGCGCCGGCGGCTGCGGAGCAGCAAGTGCCGCTTGTGCTGTGGTCGAGCTCCGGGTGAGCGGCGCCGGGGAAGGGGAGCCAAGGTTAAGGGGCTGGGGCCTGGTGGAGCCGGGAAAGCAGAAGGAAGCCCAGTTCTCTGCCATGATTCCTAGGCTCCCCGTGAAGCCGAGGGGGCGCTGGATAGGGTTCAGGGCTCTTGTTTGTTGTCTGAATCTTCCCAAGGCAGGAACAAACTTCACGGGGAAGGGGCTTCTCTATTCTGTTTAAACTGGGGTCTCTTGTAGACCCCTTAACTACAAGCATGGGGTACGGAACCTGTGCTCTCTCCCCTGCCTCTGATGCCAGTTCTCCTCTTTTACTTGTGGCAGTGATTTGTGGGCTCCACTTGAAAATGCCTACGAAGGTCACATCACTACGGATATCCAACTTTCATCCTACCTAGACCCTGCCCTGGAGAAGGGACCCCGAAATGTATTACTGTTTCTTCAGGAAAAAGTAAGCAAGACCCTGTTCCCATCACCCCACTCCCAGGCATAGAGAGAAGGAAGTCTGGATAGGTGATTGCAGCAGTTTTGAGGAGGTAGAATCTTTGGATTTCAGGTATTTTGTCTTCAAGCGCTGCCCTGCTCCTTCCACAGCAACCTCCTGGTACCTCAGCTAC
This sequence comes from Pseudocheirus occidentalis, assembly GCA_028646575.1. Lineage (NCBI taxonomy): Eukaryota > Metazoa > Chordata > Mammalia > Diprotodontia > Pseudocheiridae > Pseudocheirus > Pseudocheirus occidentalis. The sequence goes on along the minus strand of CM053602.1, from coordinate 62,058,519 downwards.
CTCAGTACCCTCGAAAGTCATCCTTATGACTGGAGTAGGATTCTTTGTTCTGACTTATCTGGAACCTTTCTTTTCCCTAACCATGGATGTGGGGCAGAAAAAGAAGAGGTCTTGTCACCCACCTGAGAAGTTAGCCAGTGAGAGAGAGGGAGGGGAAGAACAGGGTGGTTTCATACCTAGATCTAGAACAAAAAGAGCTATTGTATAAGTTGCATATGAGAAATATGTGAAAGTCACTTAGAGGTATCAGCAGGAAAGATCTGTTGTTAATGTTCTCAGCTAAGAGCAAAGGGGGAAAATGGGTGGATTTGTATACCAAACACAAGCCAGTCAAGCTGGTGAAAGTCACCTCTGGTCACTATGGGGTTAATGTTCTCAGCTAGATTGGGGGAAGGGAGAAGGTGAGTGGGTATGTACACCAAACACAAGCTAGGTGAGCTGGTGAAAGTCACCTCTGGGCTTGACTGAAAAAACTGGAGCAGGCTAGACAGGATGGGTTTGGTACCTGGAGCCCTTATCCTGCCTTCAGACCTTCCCTTCTCTAGGCCATCCTCCACACAGCTGCCAAATTGAATTGATGTTCATAAAGCACAGGGCTGATCATGTACCTTGTTGCCTCTAAAAATGCCTTGGTGTTTAAAGCCACTCCCTGCCTGGCCCTAGCTTGCCTTTGCAGGCTTATTAAACATTATTTCCCTTCATGTGTTCTCTGTTTCAGTCCAACTGACTTACTGTTTCTCTCATGTGATATCTTATCTCCTGATTCCACACCTCCCTTTGCACAAGTTGTCTGCCATGGCCAGAGTGTTCTCCAGCCTCACCTCTGCCTATTGGGAACCCTTATTCCCTTCCAATAATTGGGGGTAGGATGGGATGATGTTTGATGAGAAGAGTACATATGTGATGAACCTGGAAGAGTAGATTGAAGGTTGGTTGTGAAAAGAGGGACATGTCTAGAGGCAATTGCAAACAACATCCAGCAACCCTGCATTTGTTTCTAGGGAGCATGTTGTCTTTCCCTAGAAAATAGAATGTAAACTTCTTGAGGGTGAGACTTGATTGACTTACCATTGTATTGCCAGTACAGTGCCTGGTGATGTGACGCTGGTCCTTCTCCTGTTGGAACATCTTACTGGGAGGGCTTTCTACTCTACTCTCAAAGGAAGCCTTTCTTTATACTCTGATTTGTCTCCAAGTACTGGCTCGTTGGAATAGGGCCCCAGCATGTTCAGCCCTGTAGAGAAGAGCTCCCAGGGAGCAGATGTAGGTAGGCTTCAGATCACTCTTCCATTCCAAGTCAAGCTCAGGACCTTTTATTTTATTTATTTATTTTGTCTTTTCAGAGGGGAGAAGGCAGGGCAATTGGTTAAATGACTTACCCAAGGTCACACAGCTTGTAAGTGTTAAGTGTCTGAGGCTGGATTTGAACTCAGGTCCCCCTGATTCCGGGGCTGGTACACTACTCACTGCGCCAACTAGCTGCCCTTCTCTAAGGGCCTTTTAGATGCCTCCCCAAAAGTGGGGAGATGGCAGTGGGGAATTCTAGGGTAGCTCAGGGCCCATTCCTGTTCTGTTTTCTTCCTCTTTCCCCTCCCCTGCAACTTCCTCTTGCCTGGTCACATGCTCTGCTAGATGGCATTTTATGGTTGCCACAACTCAGCCACCAGCTAATTTCTTCCTGGTTTGGTGACTAGATCACTGTCTCATCTTCCCAGGCATCTTTGGCTTGATCCTGTCTTGAGGAAGGAAGGAAAACTTGAAGGACTACCATGAACACTAAATAGTGCTATCATCTTCTCTTCCCCATGGGAGGATGGCAGACTGGATAGGTTCTCCCTTCACGTTTCCCTACCCCGTTGCCCTCTGGGAGAATGTCACCTTATCCTCAAGTCTGAAGGTACTTCTTTTTCTGCTTGTCTTTTAGCTAAGTATTGAGGATTTCACTGCCTATGGTGGTGTGTTTGGCAACAAGCAAGATAGTGCTTTCTCTAACCTGGAGGTAAGGCACCTTCCCTTCCCCTATTAGGTTCCCTTGTTCACATGGGAATATCAAGGGCTTATTCCTTATCTTCCTTACTCCAAGGACACTCCCCAGAACCAGTGTTAATGGCTTGCTGGTTGAGTGGGATTTGGGGGAAAGGGAAGGCCATTGAATTTGGGAATGTTGAATGGGGGGAGGGTGGGCAGCAGCAGCTTTTGACCTGGACTACAGGGCTCTGGGAGTTGGGCAGGAAATGCTCCATGCTAGAAAGTCCTGTGAGAGATTATAGCGTGCTTTGAAATCCCCAGAGAGCTGCTGGAGAAGTCAAATGTTAAGGAGACCATGGGAGAAGGGAGGAAAAGATAGGATTTTAAAGGGATACTGAGGAAGTATGTGACTGACCTAGAAGGGAAAGGGAGTTGTATGCCCCTTTCTTGCCTGACTTTTCAATCCTCAGAATGCTCTGGAATTGGCTCCTTCTTCCTTGATCCTGCCTTCAGTGGACTGGTATGCAGCCAGTACTTTGACCTCTTACCTGAAGGAGAAGTTGGGAGCTAGTCCCCTACATGTAGACCAGGCCACCCTGAGGGAGCTAAAACTCAACGACACTCTCCCTGCTCTACTCCTCCTGAGACTTCCATATACCACCAGGTACTGGCCTTTCTGGTGACACAGGGCCCAGGGCAGTATTTGTAAGCAAGGTCTTTGCTGGTCTATAGGGAAAGTAGAGTACAGGCTCCCATTCTCTGGGGTCAAGATGCTGATCTTGGCAGTCTTCGCCAAGCATCAGGTGGGCTGTTTGGAGCCCATTAAGTGCTTGGGAGGGAAAAGAGCAGGCCTTCACTGAAGAGCTGAGCTTTGCCTTTAAGTAGGTTTAAGGAAAAATTCTCTTAACTTGTATTGATCTCTTTTCTTACCTCTGCCTTTTATGAATATATCTCCCTTTGCCTTCTCTACCCAGTCATCCCTCAGCATAAAGTATGTTTCAAAAGATGGTTGAAATTCAAATTGTCACTCGTGTTTTTATAGCTAGTGCTTTAGGGATCAGTGAATACTTTTCAAAGAAACCTTGTGAAGTGGGTTGGGATTTCTAGGGATAGAAATGGGGTCTTCCATATGGGAAGAACAGTCGGCAAAGATGTGATTGAGCCTGGCATATAACCAGTAAAGACCTTGCCAGTGTTGGAGTAGTGGACAGTGAAGGTGGAAAGGGAGACTGTTAGCTTGTGGGAAAGAGAACCTTCAGTTCCAGGCTAGTGGGTTTTAAGGAAGACTGAAGCACACAAAGTTTCTGGGGATATCCACATACTTGTCTCTGGTTGCTTAGAGCTAAAGGCTCTCTTGCCCAGGGAACCTTTAGCTTTCTCACTCTCTCCAGACTTCATCTCAGTTCAGACTCTTCCTCTGGGTGGGGAGAGGCAAGTAAGGAGGTCTCATTCTTTGTCTTTGACAGTTCTGGCTTGATGGCTCCCAAAGAAGTACTCACAGGCAATGGTAAGTTGGGATATAAAGCCCTTCCTCTCAGCCCTCCACACACCCTGGTGGAACTCTTCCGACTTCCCTGCAGTCTGAACCACCACTATCTTCCTGCAGACTGTCTACCAATGGCAGAGTACTGGCATTTGAAAGTGAAGAACATGGGTTGGGTTGGTAATCTTGAGGACCTGGGTTTGAACCCCTGCTCTGCTCACCTTTGTGGCTTTAGGCAAATGATTCTTCTTATATGGGCCTAAGTTTGCTCTGAAGAATGAGGGAGATGGGGGCAGCTAGGTGGCACTGCAGTGAATAGAGTGCTGGCCCTGGAGTCAGGAGGACCTGAGTTCAAATTTGACCTCAGACACACTAACTGTGTGACCTTGGGCAGATCACCTAACCCCAATTGCCTGGCCTTCCCCCCTGAAAAAAAAAAAATAATGAGGGAGCTGCACTGAACATCCTCCAAAGTCCCTTCAGCTCAAAATCTAGGGCCTGTGAGCCCCCATCCAAGTGCTGATCCACTGCCCTTAAGCAGCAGATGCCTCTGGGAAGTCTGAGGGGATGGGAGAGTGTAAGGAGGAGAGCCACTGCCATGATCTAACTGTCTTTTCTCTACCCCCCAAAAAAGATGAGATTATTGGACAGGTGATGAGCACACTCAAGTCCGAAGGTGTACCCTATACAGCCATACTGACTGCTGTTCGGCCTTCCCGGGTAAGCTGCCATACCAACTTTGGTAGAGATGGGAAGAAGGCCAGGCTGGGCCAGAAGTCTAAGTAAGCTGGAATGATGTACTGGCTACCCCATCCAGTGTGTGGAGAAGTGTTGGCCTTAAGGAGGGCTGAGACACCAGAGTCCCTGCTCTCTAGGATTTCATCTTGTCGGGAGCATGGAAGAATAAATCCAGTTTGGTATAAGTAGGGGAGCAGTGGTGGATCAGACAGGTTGGGACTAGACTGTAGAGGACCTTTATCCTATTAGCAGTGAGGAGCCATTGGAAGGTTTTGAGGGGCTGTGGGTGATCAGAATTTTGCTTTTGGAAAGGTTAATCTGGTAGCTTATATAAAGACTTAGGGGTGAGACTGGAATCAAGGGAGACCAGTGAGGAAACTTTTTCCAGAATCCAGTTGGGACATGATTTATAGGCATGGTAGAGGTCCTAGGCCCGATCTCAAGGTGTGGAAAAGTAGGGACAGATGGGAGAAGGCTTTAGAGAGGGCAGGTTCAGCTGCATTCGTGGGGGCCAGAGAGATCAGAGATGTCTCTGAGGTCACGCATTGGAAGAGTGCTGGTGCCAGTCACAAAAACAGACCAGTTAGGAGGAGGCACTTGGTGGGCGCATTGGTAAATGCACCCTGGTAAACTTCTGGGGTGGAATGAGCAGAGCATCACGTGTCTGCTGCTGGCTCTCCCAGATAAGGCATATCTTTTGCAGGTGGTTCGGGACTTGTCGCTGGTGTCTAGGGGTCTGGGGCGGCACCTCCTTGGTGAGGATGAGCCTCTAGCACCCTCAACTCCTCACCTGCCTCCAGTCAGCTACAATGATACAGAGCCTCGCATCCTCTTCTGGGCCCAGAACTTCACAGTGACCTATAACAAGGAGTCACATGACCTGACTGCACTCACTTTTGGAACCCCGACACTCAACCTGAGTGGCTCCAGCTGGAATAGCTCCTTTGCCCAGTAAGGGGGCTAGGGTGAAAAGCTCTGGGAGGAAGCTGGTAGGGGGAGAGCATCACAGGCAAATGAGAAGAGGCCTGTGGGGTGACTGAACATGGGTAGAGCAGCCCTGGCAAGTGGAAGTTAATATATGTATCATGTTGGTGAGGGCACCTGTGAGGGGTGGGGGGAGAAGGTTGAGTTGGAAGTTAGAGACCCAGGTCATAGGCATTAATTCACCTGACCCTTTGGGGACACTAAACCAACTGAACAGAAATTTAATACAAGCTTATTGGCAGCAGGAATTGATGGGAGGGGGCAGGGGGGCTGTCAGTGAGGACCTTCTGTCTCTCAGGGCACTGTTTCTATCTGTATAGCTATTATACCCAGAGAGCACTAGGACAGGTGGTCCCTGTGAGGTAAGGAACTGCTCCATCTATCTCTGGAGACACCTAGTTGTAAATTGGGAAAATCTGTCTCCCAGACAAGATAACGAAGAGACAATAAATCCCAGAATCTGAGAGTTGGAAGGAACCACAGTGGCTATTCTGCAGATAGGAGCCTGCCTTGTAATGTGTGTTTAGGCCCTTGAAGACCTCCAAGTAGAAGAAGGTAGCATCTCTGACTTTTTAATAACTGTTGGGAAATTTTTCCTGAAACCAACCCTAAATTGACCTCTTAGAAATTTCTTCTCCCCCCCAACCCACCCCCTCAAACCCAGCCTGCTTCTACCTTGTAGGGCCTAGCAGAAAAATCTAGTCTTTCCTTCACAGAACAGCCTTTCAAAACTTGAATGCTGCTCATATCTCCTGTCAGCCCGCTCTACTCAAGGCTTACCATGTTTGGGCTCTTCAACCCACCCTTAAGTGTCATCAACTCAAGGGACACCTTGGTAGCCCTTCTGGCCCCTCTCCAGCCAATCCAGATTAAGAACACTGATGCTGGGGCAGCTAGGTCACAAAGTGAGTAGAGGACCAGCCCTGGAGTCAGGAGGACCTGAGTTCAAATTTGACCTCAGACACTTAACACTTACTAGCTGTGTAACCTTGGGCAAGTCACTTAACCCCAATTTCCCTGCCTTCCCCCCTCTAAAAAGACAAAAAAAAAAACCCCCAAAAACACGACACTGGTGCCTCAGATTGACCACAGCATTCCAGATGAGGTCCATAAGGACCTCCCATGGTGGGATTATTTCTTCCCTGTTCCTGGTAGCCTGAGCTCAGTGTAGCCATCCAAGGATCCCATTTGCTTTTGGGGCTGTCGCAGCATATGCTGCTGGCTTGTTCTGTATGACCTTGCTGTCTGCTAAAGTCTAAGGTCCTTTTCAGAACAACTGCTGTCTTTCCAGGCTTCTTCCATCTTATGTTTGGAGTTTTGTCTATGAGACCTATTTCCTTTCAAGTTCTGTTTTGCCCTCTGGTTCTAAAATATCAGCACAATTTTCCTTGAGATTTTCTTGAAGGATGCTTTCTAAGTTCTTTTTTTGATCATGGCTTTCAGGTAGTCCAATAATTTTTAAATTCTCTCTCCTGGATCTATTTTCCAGATCAGTGCTTTTTTCAAGGAGATATTTCACATTGCCTTCTATTTTTTCATTTGTTTGCATCTGTTTAATAGTATCTTGATTTCTCATAAAGTCATTTGCTTCCATTTGCTCCACTTTAATTCTGAAGGAATTATTCTCTTCAGAATGCTTTTGAGATTCTTTTTCCATCTGGCAAATTCAACTTTTTAAGGCATTCTTCTCCTTATTGGCTTTTTGGGCCTCTTTTGCCATTTGAGTTAATCTGTTTTTTAAGGTGTTATTTTCTTCAGTCAGGTTGTTGACTCACTTTTCATGATTTTCTTGCATCATTCTCATTTCTCTTCCCAGTTTTTCCTCCACTTCTCTTACTTGGTTTTCAAAGCCCTTTTTAAGTCGATCTATGGCTTGTAGGCAGTCTTCATGTTTCTTGGAAGCTTTTGGTATGGGTGTTCTGACTGTGTTGTCTTCCTCCTATTCCATGCTTTGATCCTTTTTGTCCCCAAAAAAGGATTCTGGAGTTTGGTTGCTGTTCTTACTTTGCTTCCTTTTCCTGCTCATGTTGCCAGTAAATTATTTTGTCTTTTTAGCTCTGTGGAACTCTGCTTCCAGAGGGGAAGCTCTGTCCCAAATCGCTGGGGTTTTCACAGCTGCCGGAGCTATTAGGGGACTGCTGCAGCCCCCACCAGCTTTTGTTCACTGAAAACGCACCTCAGGACCACCACCCAAGACCACAATCTGGATCCAGGTCACTCAGTGCAAGAGTACTTGGCCTCTGAACTATTGCTTGCTCCCCCTGCAGTCTGCAGGCCGGGAGCTCTGAAGCAGCCAGGTGGAAGCCTCGTTTCTGTTGCTTCCTTGCCCTAAGGGCAGTTCGGCCAGACCGCTTTTCTCCCCAAATTTAGCTGAATTCCAATGACCTTTCACTTAATCCTTATTTCTTCTGGCTTGATAAATCTGGTAACTGCCACAGCTGCCACTGATCCACTCTCCTGAAGACTCCAGCTGTAACTCCTCCAGGCCGTGGTTTCAGGCTGGGCTGGTTTCAGCTCCCAGCCTGCTGTGATGAGCCCTTCCTGCCAAGCTGCCTTCAGTGAGAGATGTGTTTTCTGCATTTTTCTGAGTTTTGGAGCCCTAAAATTTGTTTAGAGTCATGTTTTATGGGTATGAGGTGGCTATATGACAGCTGCGGTGTTTTCCTGCTTCTATGCTGCCATCTTGGCTCTGGTTTTCCCCCCCCCCCCCCCATTTCTTTTAATACCTATGGAGCAAGTGACTGGAATCCATGGGGTGCCAGCTCCACGAGCCATTTTTGTTCTGTTTACTCTTCCAGTCATTCTCCTTTTCAGTGAAAACAGAAAAAAGAATTGAGCACCCCATCCACCCCAAGCAAAGGCCCTATCCCTTTTCAGTCCTCCTTTTTCTCCCATTATAACTAAAATAAGTGCCTTTTTGACCACCAGCTTCAATTCATCCTGAGCTTTAGCATTCCTGATGCAGTTTTTATAGGACTAGGACAAACTCTTCTATTCATCTCCTGCAACCTGAAGACTGAGTTCTAACTTAACCCATATTAGCTGGGTTTTCCTTTCTTGTCTTCAAAATGGTTATTCCTGAGTCTCTCCCATCCCTACTGGGCTGACACCTTTCTTTCCCCTAAACCCACTGAAATAAGCTTTCCTAAAGTCTAAGTTATATGGCACAGTTTCTTTTTCCTTCTCTGTCATAAATCTGAGGATGGAATGACCACACCCCTCAGGTGCTTATCGCTTCTCCCACAGCAAACAGAATTAAAATCCTTGTTTACCCGTCTTAGTTTCTCTGCCTTCTGAAGGAAGAAATTATTGCTAAAGAAAATCCTTGACTGCTCTGCCAAATGGCTGGCTAACTGGGAGCTCTCCATCCTTGTTCTTTCAGGCCTCTGGGCTCATCTTGTGATCTCTTTTCCAAACTGCTCCTCTCCCTCCCTCCCTCCCT
>CM053602.1:62027033-62049404 GCA_028646575.1 Pseudocheirus occidentalis | reverse complement strand
AATTAGAATAAATAAATGCTTGCTTATTGAAAAAAAAATTTTTTTTGAAGAAAATTGCCTGCAAATATGTCTGTCAGAGAATGGCTCTTATTCTTGAAAATTCGAATTTGGATATAAAAACTATCAGAGAAACACTGTAAAGAGTTTTTCCTTAGTTAACTTTCCCTTCTAATTTTTACTACATTGATTTTGTTGTGCACAACCTTTTCTGCAATCAGAATTGTCCAGTTTAACCCTGTAAGGCTCTCCTGGTTTTGTCAATATCTACAAAAGGCAGCTTTGCTGCCCCTCCAAGTAGTTTATGTCTCTCCTGTATCCTTTTGAAACCTATCTTGCCATGTGACTTGAAGCATTGTTCTAATCCTAATTTCTGCCAGATTGGTGACTAGTTTTCCCAGCAGGTCTTATCAGAGTATGAGTCCTTGGAGTTCAATGTTAGCCTTCACATATTCTAAGAAACTGTTAATATGTTCATTTGCCTCTGTTCACTGTGTACCTAGTGTATTGTAGCATAGTGGGAGATCTGAGCCTTCTCCCCCTTTTGCCATTGTTTCTCTAGAGATTCATTTTCATTATTTTTTCTAGCTCCTTTAAGATAATCTTTATGAAAGTATACATGGCACTGAATTTTCCTCCAATTGTTCGGCCTTTTGTTATTTCTGTAAATGTTTGTTGTTTGCATCATACAGTTCCTATGTGGATCTTGGTAGGCAGACTCAATATTTTCTATATTCCATGGTTATTTTTAATGGAATTAGCCTTTTTCTTTCTTCCCACAGGATTTTTTTGGTAATTGAGGGAAATGCTGATGATTTATGTGCATTTATTTTCTATTCTTCAACTTTGCTGAAGCTATTATTTTAGCTTAGTTGGCTTTTTGGGATTCCCTCATGTTATTTGCAAAAAGTGATCATTTTGTTTTCCCATTTCCTTTTCTTTTATGGTTCTAGATCATTTTCCTGTTGTTATGTTAAATGATAGTGGTGTTAATGGACATCTCTGGCTTAGCCTTGGTCTCATTAGAAAGGCTGCCATCCTTTTTCCTTTACATAAAGTTATAGATAGATACCACTGGGGCAGCTAGCTGGTGCCAGAGCACCAGCCCTGGAGTCAGGAGGATCTGACTTCAAATCCTGTCTCAGACACTTACCACTTAACCAGCTGTATGAGCTTAAACAAGTCACTTAACCCCAATTGCCCTGCCTTCTCCCTCCAAAAACAAAAAATAGATAGCACTTGGGCAGCTAGGTGGCAGAGTCTAGTGGACTGAAAGTCAAGAAGATCCTATTCAAATCTGCCCTACATACTAGTTGGGTGGCCCAGGGCAAGTCCCTTAACTTCCATCTGCCTTCATTTCTTCATCTGTAAAATGGCAATAATAATACCCAACGAGCTATTTGTAAAGTACTTTGCCAGCCTTAAAGCACTATAAATGTGTGCTCTTATTATTGTGCCCAGGACATTTTTCTGAGGCTCTACTTGGACTTTAGAAGTTAACTCTTGTAGGTTTCTTTCTTGGCAAGCCTCTTTACATACTTCTTCACCATTGTCAGGATTTTTTATTTTATTTTATTTTATTTGCTTTTTGGAGGGGGGAGGGCAGTGCAGTTGGGGCTAAGTGACTTGCCCAAGGTTATACAGCTAGTAAATGTCAAGTGTCTTGAGGCCGGATTTGAACTCAGGTCCCCCTGACTCCAGGGCCCATGCTTTATTCACTGTGCCACCTAGCCACCCCCATTATCAGGATTTTATCCTACCTCAGTTTTTGTTGTTTGGAGGGGGGAAGGCAAGGTAATTGGAGTTAAGTGACTTGCCCATGGTCACATGGCTAGTAAATGTGTCAAGTGTCTGAGGCTGAATTTGAACTCAGGTCCTCCAGACTGCAAGGCTGGTGCTCTAGTCACTGCACCACCTAGCCACCCCCTACCTCAGTTTTAGATCAGGCTTTTGTGTTTGGGTCAGGCTCTAACCCCTTCAATTCTGTTAGATATTATGAATAGGCCCTACTTTGTCCTAGGTAGGAGGGCTAAGATGGGGCCCGCTTTCTGGGATTCTTGACTTTTGTCAGTCTCTTGGTGGTGCAACTTGGGTTTGGGCCTTGGCTCCTTCTCTGAACCCAGAGTAGCCTTTGTCCCTTGCTATAAATTGGACAGGCCCAGCCTAGATGATGTTTGTATTGGTAGCAGGTCTCCTGCTTCATATCTAGTGTTTTGCTTCCCAGATAGTGTGCTGGCTCTGTCCCCTCCTCTTGGTCCATGCTGCTTTGCTTTCAATCTACCCTGGATGGAGAGAGTTTATAGATTTTTCTTTGTTTTCTTTATCATTGTTCCTTTTTTTAGAGTGTCTGTAGGACATATGGGCTCCTTTTCTGGGCCCTAACTGACTTATCATCTTCACACAATTTTCTTTGAACAAGATGGTTGGGCCAATGGGAGTTAGAACGATGACTTAGGAGTTTTAAAGCCTGGGTCCAAGCCCCAGCTCCATTCTCAACTTGCTTTGTGAGTGAGCTTGACTGAATTCCTGCGTAGACATTGAGAATCATATGGAACATTCACTCTCAGTGGCACCAAACACTTTGGGAATGGGCTATGTGCCAAAGATGTCTTTTGACACCCAGGGCTGGTAAAACTGACAAGCCCTTCCTTTCTTCTGTTTCCCAGGCTTGCACTGACATATGAAAACCTCTTTGGCCCACTCCTGACCATCAAGTAAGTGCAGCGGGCCTAGGTGGTGGGGTCAGGAAAGCTTTGGACAGCCTCCACTGATCATCTGACTTTCTCTCCCAGGTTTATCCTGAGCAGTCATTTCTACCCCGTTTCAGCCCGAAGCTGGTTCACCATGGATCGACTTGAAATCCACACCAACAACTCAGTTGTTGTCTTCAATTCCTCACATGTCACAGCACCTAGCATCTATTCCTTCCACTGCCAGTATGTTAGCACTGAACGTTCAAAGGAAGGGCTCCTAATGTCTTCGCCTAGTTCCTCTGCCTGGCATGTGACTTTCCAGAATTTCCAGGTAGGGTGAAAGGAACACAGATGGTACAGCCCAGTCAGGGGTGAGAAGTACTTGTTAGGTTCTGGTGAGGGAGGAGTTGCTAATACTCCCAGTTAAGGAGGGGAAGAGATCAAGGGCATAAATAGAAGGGTTGGCTTTGGTGAGAAGTGTCACCTTTTCATCACAGATTGGGGTAAGGGAAGGGAGATTGCAGAGGATGATGAGGGCATCAGAGGTATAGAATTAAGGAGTATAGGGAAGCTCACAATGAATGGCATTAATTTTCTCTTTAAAATTATGCATGATGAGGTCCTCTGCTAAGGGATGGAAAGTAGGAAGAGGAAGAGTAGTGGAAGTGAGTCAGTTGAGGAAGAACAAGAGGATTGCTCTTTGGTAGTGAGAGCTCATTTGAAATTAGAAAGCATGAAATTGAAGTAAAGTCAGAACTGTTTGGTTTGGAGAGAGTAGATAAGGGGTAGGGTAGAAGAGGGGGATTAATCTAAGGTTGGAATTTGGAAAGTCATGAATAGTGAGAGGACAGGGAAGGGGCAAGAGATTTGAGGGCAGAGAGGAAGAAAAGTTAAACTGAATAAATGAGGGGAGGAACTTCAGACCAGAGTAAGGGTAGGTAGTGATAACAGTGAGAAAGATGTGAGGAGTGGAATGACTGGAAATCCATTGAAGATGAAGAATAGATAAGGGGAGGGAGAGTTATGAGAATCAGAGCCATGTAGGCTGAGAAGAATTTGAGTCCTAGATCATGTAAGTAGAATATTTGGGAATGAGATCAAGGGTATGATTGTGTGTGTGTAGTATGAGTGTTATCATGGAAGATGAAGTAGGCATGTGAAGGGCAGAGGTTGGGGTGGAAAGGAAGACTGAACTCCAGAGAGATATGGAGTAGGGGGTGCATATCTTCATGGAGAACCTCAAAGAGAGACAGATTGGTAAATGATGGCCACAGTGGCACAGAATTTGGCTGTGAGAGCAAAGAGTATTCATGCTATTCTTCCTGACTACACTTCATCTTTTATATAAGCTAGGAACATAGCTTGGTTAAAATATTCAGGGATATTAAAACCTATCTTCCCTTCAAGATTCAGGCCTTTAATTTGTCTGGTGGAAACTTCTCCTATGCCAGTGACTGCGCCAGCTTCTTCTCCCCTGGCATCTGGATGGGGCTGGTCTCCTCTCTCATCATGCTTTTTATCTTCACCTATGGGCTGCACATGATCCTTAACCTCAAGACCATGGATCGCTTTGATGACCACAAGGGGAGCACTCTCTCTGTGCCCCTGATGGAGTGACCTCCCCTCAGTCATGTGGGGGGGGGGGCCAGAAGGATTGGAGTGTTGACTTTGCCTCCTCCCCTTGGAAGGGCTGCCAGGCTACTACTCATTTGTGCTTCCTCATCAGCTAGGCCTCCCTATACCTATTTCCTCTTGCTCCCACCCCCAATTATCCAAGAACCTGTTGTTACTCCATGGTAACAAAAACCAGAGTCTGCCTCTGACCAATACCCCCAGTGAAAGTCTTGGAGGCTAGGAGCTCAGCCTCTGAGATACCTTGAGGCAGTGCCCCAAGGTGGGGAAGGAGTATCCAGGCCACTTTCCTACCTGCTGGCTGCCTACCCTTATTTATTCTCCCTAAATCCTGCCCTCAGGTCTAGCTGCTTCTTTGTGTGAGATGTATTCTGGGGATTTGTCAGGAGGTTGGAAGGGAACTCCAGGTGGGGAGGGGGAGTGGACTTGAAACTTACTCTTTTGTCTTGTTTGCTTATTGTTTTGTCTTTTGTTTTTTTGGTGATGCTAAAGTTGGATGTGATAAGAAATTGAAATAAAATTTTAAGCTAAGCCTCCCTGACAATGCTGTGATCTATTTGTGTTAAACATGACTTTGCTTCAAGAGGACAGAGATCTTTTGGCCTAGGCACTGGTGGGGAGTTCACCAGTGGGTTATGGGTTATTGTTCTCCATCCTCTCCTATCCACATAGGGTATCATATACCCTTTTCTGCATACTCTTCCCAAAGGAATATAAATTTTGATCACTGAAAACTAGCAAGACATCTTGGGGTTTATGGGCTAGATTTCTTTTTTATGGACCATTCCTTGAACCCAAATCACTTTGTTTCTCATTGATTGGCCAACTATAGGTCCCAGCTCTAGCCTCATTTAGTCATTGTTTGGGCCTGGGTGACCCTGAGTGTCTTCCCCTCCCTGATTGATTTTTTTTTGTTGTTTTGTTTTGACTAGGTAAAAGAGGCCATTCTTTGCCTCATTTCTTACCTAGCCTAAAACACTGAATGGGTGTTGCCTCAATCAAAATGAAAGACCTTAGTTTAAAAAGGCTATGGTCCCTCACTGCATCCTGGGCCATCTCCACTCCTGATCTATATCTTGCCACTGGACTCAGATGGCTCTGGAGGAGGGATTGAGGCTGATAACTTTGCACAGCCCTCCCTCACTTAAATCCAATTGACTTAGAAGTCGTGACATCACCTTCCTGATGTCATGGTCCTCTTTGAGAGTGAAGAACAAACAAAGTCCTGAGGTTGGAAGGGAACTCAGTGGGCTTGAAACTTGCTTATTGTTTTGTCTTTTAGTTTTTTGGTAATGCTAAAGTTGGATGTGATAAGAAATTGAAATAACATTTTAACTAAGCCTCCATGACTGTGGTGGCTTTGCTTCAAGAAGACAAATCATTTGGCCTAGGCATTGGTGGGGAGTTCACCAGTGGGTTATCCGTTGTTCAGTGTCTGACTTCATGGGGTTTTCTTGGCTTTGCCATTGTTTGCCATTGCCCTCTCCAGCTCATGTTATAGGTGAGCAACTGAAGCAAATTGACTTGCCCAGGGCCACACAGCTAGTGTCTGAGGCAGGATTTTAACTCAGGGAGATGTCTTCCTGTTTCCAAGTCCAGCGCTCTGTCCACTGCACCACCTAGTTGCCAATGGGTTATGGGAGTGGAGCCAAAACAACGGTTCTTAACCTGGGGTCGTTGATACAATTCAGGGAGCCTTTTAAAATTGGATGGGATTTTAAAAAATATTCACTTTAATTGGTTTCCTTCGTAATGCTTTGTGCATTTAAAAACGATTCTGAGAAGGGGTCGGGACGTAAAGAGACATAAAGATATTGGAATAAAATGGGTGGATAGCTGTAGCCAAGTGCCACCTGTCCCAGTCCTGGGAAGAGAGGCAAGGCAAATAGTTTATTGGTGGGGTAAATGATGGGGTTTGGGCATGAAGGCTGGGGGTGTTAGGGAAGCTGGAAGGAGGATACCTAAGCACAGGGGAGGAAGGGTCTTTTCTTGGCCCTCCAAAGCTACCTTTGGTTGGTCTGCAGCCTAGGCCTAGACTAGATTTGCCCCTTACGGATTTGACGGGCAGGATGGGAGAAGACAAAGCTGAGTCATGGGAGGGTGCGGGGTGCTGAAGACAGCGGCTATAACCTCTCTCCAGCCGAAGGCTGAGGATTCTGTGAACATGCCCCACCCAGGCCTGGAGCATCCTCCCTCCACCTCCCTAGCACCTGCGCCCCCAGGGAAAGGGGAAACTCCCTTCCCCCCATTTGCTGGCGGTGATGGGGACAAGGGTGCTTTCGTTGACCCTATTCTTGACAGCCTGCTAGAGTGAGGGGTCTCTTCCCCCGAAGCGCACCCCATCTTCACTCCCCCCAGGCAGTTCCTCCCCTCAGGTTCTCCCTCCTGAGAACAGCCCCTCCCCATAGCATCTCCGTGGGTAGGAAGATGCGGGAAGACGATGCGGGGAAGGGGCGCGGAAGGATCCCTCTCTTGGTCTCTTCATGGGCCCCCGAGCCTCTTGTCCCTCCCCTCCCCCTCCCCAGAAATGAAGGAATTATCACAGTGGGACCAGGCACCTCGTAGCCCCTAGCCCAAGCATTCTGGAAGCCAACTGGCCGCATCCGTAGTCAGGCGTGGTCCACGGGGTGACAGGGCGGTGTCGGGAGCACAGAAGAGTCGGGACTCTTTGGAACAGCGGAGGGAGCTAGTGGAAAGGCGGTACTGAGCCCGCCATCTTTGGTCCATTTCAGCGGCGGCTGTAGCAGTAGCAGCCTCGTCAGCGGGAGCGTCGGCGAAGCCGGAAAGCGGAGACCAGCTGAGCCCAGCCGAGCGGAGCCATGGACGAGGAGTACGATGTGATCGTGCTGGGCACGGGACTCACGGTGAGCCGGGGATGGGGGTGAGACACTGGGGAGCTTTGGAAGCAGGACCGGGACTGGGACCCGGCGCCGCAGCTGAAAGGAGCCCCGATGGGAATGCAGCACCCTGCCCCTGCTCCCCCCTCAAGCTCAAAGGTCCCTCCTTTCTTCCCCCTCAAAAGAGAGCCCCCCCTCCCCCACCCAAAGCCTAGGTTCCCTTCCCCCGGGCCCAAAGGCTGACCCCCCCCAAAAGAAGATTAGGCTCTTTTTCTCCCCACCACAAGACCAGCCCCCCGAAACTGTAGCCTCCTCCCCTCCCCTTCCAACCATCCACAGCATGATCTTTCTTTCCCTACGTGTGAGGTCTCAGTGTCTTGTGATCCTTATATGCCTCCTCTCATTTTCTCTCCAGTCACCCCCAAACTACCTTATTTCACGCCAGCCTTAAGATTTACAGATAGTTCTTTCCTCAGCCCTTCTCCCACCCCCACCCCCGTTTTCTTGGAGTGTTGGCCTCAGCCCTACCCATAGGACCACAGAGTATCTGTACCCCATTGCCACATTTCTGTTCTCCAAGATGATAAGAGTATCAAATCCTCTGACGGTAGTGGTTGGAGGCTTCTGTCCCCAAGTCTCCTACTACAGGGTAGGGGACAAAAATAATCCTACCTACTTTCCCTTCCTCTGGGTGGAGGTATGAGACAGATCAGTCGTGGTGTGCTCATTAACCCTATAATGGATGTATGACGGACATAGGTTCAGACATGTAATAGCTGTGTGACACCCCCCCAGTCATTTTACTCCATAGTCTATTCGTTGGTCTCCTCATCTGTAAAATTAGTACCTCCCATCTCTAGATCTGGTCACCTACAAAATGGTGTCCTGAAGGCATAAGCAGGGTTGCTTTGGCCCTACCATATAAATATGCACTGATCTTGTGGGAGAATACCAGAAGTGCACTGATCTTGTGGGAGAGTGTGTGAAATGGGGTTCTCCCTGAGCTAGAAAGAGTAGGCCTAGGGTAGGGCCCTTGTAATATGGCCCTTCTCTGTTTTCAATTGCACCTGTGGTCTATGTAGCTGTTTGTCGACATTCTTATTGCTTCCTGGAATGAGATGTCAGTCAGGAAAAGGGGGAGTTGTTTCTCCACTGCTTGCCTTCACCTTGGAGCCCAAATGGCCTTCCCTTAAAAGCTGCGCCATGAGGAGCTTAACAGAGGGATGGAAACCTATCTCTCCAACCTTTTGTGTGTCTGATTGGGGAAAAGGGAGGGGCTCTCTTCCACCCCTCCCCCCCTTCGGTAAAGGAATAGACCTGCTGAGATTTCCATGATGGTTTTTGGGAGAGGGTAAATTCACATTTTCCCCCCTTTCCTTGCCGGTCTTCCCCTCCAGGAATGTATTCTCTCTGGCATCATGTCTGTGAATGGGAAGAAGGTGTTGCATATGGATCGGAATCCTTACTATGGGGGGGAAAGCTCCTCTATCACACCCCTGGAAGAGGTGAGGTGACCTGCTCCATTTTTCTCAGACTCCATTGTCCTTTATAGTCTGACTTCCGCTGCCTGATCAGTTCTTCAAAGTCCCTATGGGAGAGTTTTAGAGGTGAGGTTGACATTGAATGAATCCTCCCTTTTCCCCTTCTCTGTCTCTCTCTGCTTGTAGTTGTTCAAACGGTTTGACCTGCCTGAAGGGCCTCCTGAAAGCTTGGGCAGGGGCCGAGACTGGAATGTGGACTTGATCCCCAAATTCCTCATGGCTAATGGTGAGTGGGAGGATATAGCTGGTGGTAGGTGATAATAGGTAGGACTGGGTGGGTGAATTTGGGGAAAGGACTCAAGGGCAAACAAGTGAATGGGAAAGGGCTATACATATGGAGATGTCTCTCTTCCTCTCCACAGGCCAGTTGGTGAAGATGTTGCTATACACAGAAGTGACACGTTACCTAGACTTTAAAGTAGTAGAAGGCAGCTTTGTCTACAAAGGGGGCAAGATCTACAAGGTGCCATCTACTGAGACTGAAGCCTTGGCCTCCAGTGAGTGTCTCCAGCATTTTTCATCCCAGTTATCAGGGCTGAAGGGGAGACCCCATCATACCCCTGAGAGCTCTACGGTTGACTGGTCTCACCATACAGATGGGGGAAGTGACTTGTCCAGGACACTGGGAAAAAGCCAGGAGTATACTAAGGAGTCTCACGGGTGAAGTAGACAGAGCTTACCCATTGACAGAACTCAGGTTTAGATGTGGATGCTTTCCAGAGGGGTTAAGCCAGCAGTTATCAGAAGCACAAGACATGTAGAATAACTACAAGGGAATTTAGGGAGGAAGGCTAGCCCCTGTAATTTGGGGGGGAGGGAATCAAGAAAGGTTTCATGTGTGTGTAAAGGCATAGGGTGGAAGATATGGCAGTGAGGAAACCAGTTTAGAGTTCTCAGCAATTGTTAGTTGATTGATGAGGTAAGCCAGACTTTTATTCTAGAGGCAATGGGCAGCCATTGCAGTTCGAGCAGGGGAATGATATGGTCAGACATTGCTTGATTAAGATCATTTGTCCAAGGAACTGAGGCTGTAGTCCAGATAAGGTGATGAGGGCCTGGGCATGGGAGATGTTGTAAAGCTAGAAACAGCAAGATTAAGCCAGTGATTGGCTTTGTGGGGTGATGGGGAGTGGAGAGTTGAGGAGGATAGTGTCTTTTAAGACTGGAAGGACAGTGGTGCCCTAGACAGAAACAGAAATGGCAGAGTAATTCCTGAGAGGGGAACACAGGTCTAATGTGAAGGGCAATTTGTCGATGGAATAAGGGTTCCAGAACTTGTGATGAAAGAGTACAGTAAGAGTTAGGGTTAAAGTTGATTTGATTATCAATACATGATAACACTGACCCTGCACATAAGGGTCAAGGCAGAGACTCAGTAGTGTCACAGAAATTCAAGGTGTATTTAAGGTATTCTCTCCTCTAATCCTCAACCAGGTCAGCTGTGCCCAACATTAGGGCTCACTCCAGTGTTGAATAGACTATCTCCCATGGTAGTGGGGAAGGGTGGGATTTATAAATTAGAAAACTAAGACCTGGAAAGCACAAAGTGACTAGCAGAACAAGACTAGACCTGGTGCCTCCTGCTTTTTAGTAGTGTTCTTTGAATCTAGTTAATTCATAGTTTCTGCCCCCTTCTCACTGCGGGGTAACGGGGTGAACAGGTGAAGAAACTCCTTTCTCCCTTAGACCTGATGGGCATGTTCGAGAAACGCCGATTTAGAAAGTTCCTGGTGTTTGTGGCAAACTTTGACGAGAATGACCCCAAGAGCTTTGAGGGTGTTGACCCTCAGACCACAACCATGCGAGATGTGTATAAGAAGTTTGACTTGGGCCAAGATGTTATTGACTTCACTGGCCACGCTCTGGCACTCTACCGAACTGATGAGTAAGAAGTCATTCCTCCATTTCCCTTCAGGCCCCTTGCTTGACCTTGAACTGTACTAGCTTACAGGCCCCCTTTAACTGGCCATGTGCTAGAATAGTCCCACAGTTTTTTTGTTTATTAAACAAACTTTCTCTTTCCCTTCTTTCCTTCTCACTTTTAGCTACTTGGACCAGCCCTGCCTTGAGACTATTAACCGCATCAAACTCTACAGCGAGTCTCTGGCCCGATATGGGAAGAGTCCATACCTGTACCCTCTCTATGGCCTGGGCGAGCTACCCCAGGGATTTGCAAGGTGAGGGGGGAGTATAATAGATATATGCAGGGACTTATTCTCCAGTTTTGCTGCTGCTCTTTTTATTGTTAACAGGCCATTTTCCAGCTGGGGAGAACTGAGGCTTAGCAGTACTGATTACCCAGCCAATGAAGTTACCAGCCCTGAAACTAGAGTGATCTTTCATTGCTACCTTTCAGCTCTGTTCTCAATACCCAAATCCTTGCTTTAGTTCCGCTTTTGCAGGCTCTTCACATTCCACGGTTTCCAGTTTGGAATTTTGTTCATGTGGATGAATGAGAGAGAATTTAACATGGCCTCAGGAAAATATAGCCCTGTAAAAACCCAAAACTAAACAGAACATGCATTATTGATTTTCACTATGTTAATTGGAGAAACTGAGCACTAGAGTAGAGATGTGATTAAGCCAAAGTCACACTCTTAGTCTTCTAGATCAGCCTGGGGGTGGGAGTTTCCTGCTGGGGACAGAGGGGTTCTCACCATTGTACTCCCTCCCCACCTCAGACTGAGTGCCATCTACGGTGGGACATACATGCTGAACAAGCCTGTGGATGACATCATCATGGAGAATGGAAAGGTGGTAGGGGTGAAGTCAGAGGGAGAGGTAAGCTGGACCATTCTTCTGGACATCTCCCTTTGCTCCCATTTTTTCACTTCCCTTCCCTCTCCCACCCCCTTCCCCATTGCTGTCAAAAGGCTCAAAGGTGGTTTTGACAAGTTTGAAATAATGTACCCATTATTTACATTCAGAAGTTGAGGTTCTAGAGGTTCTGTATGGAATATTCAGCCTTACTTAGTTTTGGGTCCAAAGCTGGTTCCATTTTTTTCCCCTTGGGACAGCAGGGTTCTAGGTACTGTTGATTTTTATGACAGCACCAGTTCTAGGTTCTAAGTATTGGGGATAGATAAGGTAGGGCCACTGTTGGGAGCCTGGGCTTTGAAATAAGAATAAACCCCAATGCCAAGCTACCTGCCCACATAGACTTTCTTTTTTTTTTGCTTTTTTGGAGGGTAGGTTGGGGTTAAGTGACTTGCCCAAGGTCACACGGCTAGTTTTTCGTGTTAAGTGTCTGAGGCCGGATTTGAACTCAGGTACTCCTGATTCCAGGGCCGGTGCTCTATTCACTGCACCACCTAGCCGCCCCCCATATAGACTTTCTATTGCTTTAGCTGCAAAAATGTTGAAAGTCGGTCACTGAGACTAGAGAACAGATGGTGTCTGCCTTCATGTGAATTTCAGTTCAAGGAGTTTACTGTTTCTTTTGTCAACAACTAGTTTTCTTAATTGGTTAGGGTTAGAGTTAGCTATTGAGGCCAGAAGCCTAGGTTTGCTTATTCTATGGCGTAATGAGATTACTTAGCCTCTTATATCTGGCCATTCTCAAATCCTTGTCCAATGGGAGAGACCTAGTTGAGTGTGGAAAAGACTCAGTGAAAATTCCTACCCCCTGGTGGAGACCTAGCTCAGCAGGTCAGGGTGCTGCTGTCCCCCTCTCCCCCAGGTGGCCCGTTGCAAGCAGCTGATCTGTGACCCCAGCTACATCCCTGACCGTGTTCGAAAGGCTGGCCAGGTCATCCGAGTCATCTGTATCCTCAGTCACCCTATCAAAAACACCAATGATGCCAACTCCTGCCAAATCATCATTCCCCAGAATCAGGTCAACAGGAAATCAGGTGGGCAGTGCTGGTGTAAGTGAGCGGGCATTTGTGGCTGTTTTCTTGTAGCTGGATCACTTGTAGTTTCTTTATATCTGATTTTTCCCTCTATCAGACCAGGCATTTTTCACCGGCCTCATGGGGGAGATACTTTGCTTTACCAGACTCATGGGAGGTAACACATATCTAACAGATAGGGACAGTGAACTCCATCAGTTGAATACAAATAGATTGGTTGGATCCCAACACCTGTAACTATGGCTGCCAGGAAATATGTTTAAACATGCATCTGTTTACAGGTCAGAATGCTTAACAGAATCATTCAAAGATATTTTCTGCGTTATCCGTGACTTAGCCCCTTAGCCACTTTTCTACCCTATCATATCCATACAGAAATTTGTATGGAACAGAGCTGTAAGATTAGCAATAGCTACAGGTGGAGAGTTGGGGGGTTGATTCCCATTAACTCACTTTTCTTCTCTAAGACATCTATGTGTGCATGATCTCCTATGCCCATAATGTGGCTGCCCAGGGAAAGTACATTGCTATTGTCAGCACCACAGTGGAGACGGCAGAGCCTGAGAAGGAGATTGAACCGGCGCTGGAGCTGTTGGAGCCCATTGACCAAAAGTGAGAGGCTGGGGTGACTACTGGGATGCTCCAAGGGGACTAGGTCATCTCTTTTCCATCTGTCAGGACTTTGTTAGGGTGTGAGGGACCAGGGAACTAGGACTGGGGTAGGGGGAGTCTTAGGAGGGAATGTATGATCCCAGTAGAGGGCAACTTGAATGAACTCTCTCTTTGCTCCTTAGGTTTGTGGCCATCAGTGACTTATATGAACCAACTGACAATGGACTGGAAAGCCAGGTAACCACCCTGCCAGTGTTCCATGCCACTTGTCCAGGTTGATTTTCCCCCTTAGGGAGACTGGGATTAGTCCTGACCCAGACTGAAGGCAAGGTGGGAGGTGTTGGTGTGGGGATGATAGGGCTCCTCTTAGCTTCTGAGTATGGCTACCTCTAGGTATTCTGTTCCTGTTCTTATGATGCCACCACTCACTTTGAGACAACCTGCAATGACATCAAAGATATTTACAAGCGCATGGCTGGGACAGACTTTGACTTTGAAAACATGAAGCGCAAACAGAATGACGTCTTTGGAGAGGATGAGCAGTGATGGCAGGAAGTAATCCCCTTCCTGTTAGGCCCTCACCACCTTCTCCTGCCTCCCTCAGCACCAAGTTTTCTTCTCTCGTTTTTTTTCTACTTTGGGGCTCAAGGGGAAGGTTTGAATGGGACGCCTAAGTCAGTAATGTGCCCCTGCCTGCCCTTTTATTTCCTCCTCTGCACCTTCCTGTTAGGACCCCTTCTAATTCATTCCATTTGTTGACCAAACCCTATCCTAGCAGTGAAAGATGGGTGGTCGGGGTACCTTTCTTCTCCCTGCCCCCTACCCCATTTTCTCCAATATTTGTCGCCTCCCTCCCCCTGGCCCCCAACACATAAACATCATTTCTGTGCTCTGCTCACGCTTACAGCCCTTTTTCTCCCTTTCCCAAACTCCTTGCCTCTATGGTGCTTTTTTGGGGGGAGGAGGGGAGCCTAAAGAATGAAAGATGGAAGCAGACTTTTCCCTCCCCTGTCGACTGCCCTGTCTGTCCCTGTTTCGATTCTCCCTTGAACATGTGTATACTTGCTGCCTCTAACAGCCTAATCACTTATCCTTTGTCTTGACTCTGCTGGGCTGGAATTCGAGGGGGGTGGGGTGGGCTATGGGACACAAAGCTGCTGCTGCATTGAACTGTATTTTCCAGCCCTTTCCCCCTTAATTTATTTTAACTTATTAATATATCTTTTCATAGTGATGCCCCCTCCCTCCCGTTCCCCCTTCCCTAGGGTCCCGCAGAAGAAGGAAGAAGAAAATTAATTTCATGCCCCACCCCCGCCCCGGTACTGTCGATGCTGTATTAATCTTCCCCCTATTTGTGGGAGAGGGAGCCCCTTTCCTAGTCCCTTTCCCCAGTGCAATGGCCACGTGACGGGGGAGCAGATAGACAGGACTGAGGAATGGTTTTCCGAGGGAAAGTTTACAAAAAGAGGTGGGGAAAGGGACCAAACCCCTGCTATGGCCTGCCCTCCCCCCCAGCCCCCCCCACCCCCCCACGGAAAGTGGGGGGCGGGACCAAATGTCGACAAGTGACTGTGTGTGACTCCCGCTTACTGTGTATTGGACAGGAGAAACAAGTCCCTAATAAAGCCTGTTGAAAAGTCCTTTAGTCCGGCCATTACTTCGGGAGTAGGGGCGGGGAAGCCTCCGCGCGCCCGCCCACGTTGCGTCACGTGCCCCCCAAGGCCGCCCGGACGGCGTTGCGGCGGCGGCTGTCACGTGGCCGCGCAGTGGCGTCATCACGGTCTGTCGGCCGCGGCTGGTGGAGGGAGACTAGATTGCTTCCTCAGCCTTCTGGTTCGGGCTACCTCTGTCCGCCGCTGCCATGGCTCAGTACAAGGGTGCCGCCAGTGAGGCTGGCCGTGCCATGCATCTCATGAAGAAGCGAGAAAAGCAGCGGGAGCAGATGGAGCAGATGAAGCAGCGGATCACTGAGGTGAGGGGACAGGGAGGGGGAGGGAAGCCTCGGGAAAGGCGCTAGGCGGTACGGGGCGCTTCCCCAGCATGCACTGGCCGAGGCCTTGGCTGGCAGGAGCCGGAGGCGCTGCGGCCTCCGTTCGGTCTCTACGTCCGAGTCTGAGCTTGCGCGCGCGCGAAGCCGGAGCCTGGGAGGCCTACCTGGTGTATCTGCCTCTTTGCTGCGGTTGAGGGGCGACGCCGAAAACCTGGCGAAGGCCTTCGCCTGCCTCCCAAGGGAGAGGACGGAACTTGAGGTCTGTCCAAGCGATGGGATGGCGAACACCCTCGGGGCCCAGGCTAACGACGCGTTACGAACCGACCCAAAGCAGCCCTCCTTTCTAATCTGGCGGAACACCTGTACTACCTGCAACGGCAAATGCCGAGCACCAACCCAAGTTAGAAGCTTCCATGAGCCTGCACGTTCCGAATAACTCGCTAATGCGAGTGAAGCCGAGATAAATGAAAGGGCCATTTTGGAAGTATGTCACGAAATTTTTTAAAAATACAATAGAAGAGATCGTGTTAGCATGTAGTTTTTTAAGTCAGTAGAGGGCCAGCAGGGATCTCCAGCCCAAATTTCTGTTGAACTTTGACAGCTTTAACGCCAGGCTGCACATCGTGGCCCCGAGGTGGCTGCAGAAAGCCATGCCCCTGGAGGCAGAGACACTTAACTGCAGTGATGTTGGATGAGTTAACTTCTGCCTGCTACTGTTTCTTCCTTTGGAATAGCAACTACTTCTAGAGTGGTTACAGTATAATTGTGAACTCTTTTTATCATCTCTTTCCCTTTGCTCATGGAATTCTTCCTCCTGTATCCAGGACGCCTGGTCCCATGATTCTTCTGCTTGAGATTGTCCAAGACCTCCTTTGGCCCAGGATTCATCACTGCCATCTCTAGGGCCTCACAGATGTTTAGGCTTCCCCTCCAGGAAACTGAAGTCCATGTATCTCTGTGGAAGTAGCCCCTACCTCTTTGGGGGCTGGACTCTGATTTTCATTCACTCTACATTCCCTTTGTGATGTGGCTCAGGTGTTTGACTAATAGAGAGTTACTTCCACTGTATTTGGAGATACCCTTAATGCCAGAACTAGGCAAGCTTTTATACTTTGTATGGTATATATCTACTACACTGTATTGTATATATACTTGTAACTAAGTCCTCAGTGGGTCACAGTGAGGTCCAAGGACGGATATAAGGACAAAAAGAAACACTTCCTGCCCTTAGGGAGTATATATTGGGGGTGAGGGGCTAAAGAGTAAGACAGTTTCCACCATCAAAAAGCTTATATTCTAATGGGGGGGAGACTATAGGACAATTGCAGCCAAGCAGGGTTGTTTTGACTTGGGAGTCGTAAGAAGGTGATTGGGGGAGGGGGAGAAGGTGATTGGCACACTAGAGGAAGTGATTTATATGCCCTTTCTCACAGCAATGACAATATTGATTTGATTCCAGCTCCCCAGAGAAAGAGGTGGAAAGAAGGAAGGGTGCAGAGTACCTAGGTTTGGAAACATTGTACTTAGCAAAGAAAATGGTCAGGGTGAACTGGGATCTAACCTGACAGTTGCTGGCTAGATGTGATGGGCTATGGAAGGTGGTATTCTCTCTGTTTCTTTAGTGGACTTCCAGAGTAGCTTTCCAAAGCCAGGCTGGTTAAGTACCACCACCACCACTCTCTGTGCCCTTGGTCTCTTTCAAGGAAGGGCTGATGGACTAAGAAACTGTCCAGAGGAGGATAGCCAGGATAGAGAGAGGCTTCAAGTACATGTTGTTGAAAGAACTGAGCCTGTTTAACCTGGAGAAGACTTAGGACCTGATGTGATGGAGTGGATATGATAATTGTCTTCAAAGCAAGAAGGATTTCACTTCTGCTGGAAATAATATGTGGGAGTTATGAATTTAGGCTTGATATAAAAGAACAACTTCCTATCCGGTAGAGCAGGAGCAGCAAATTCAAATGAGCCTGGCTGCAGATTGGCTTAGAAAACCACATCTTACTGGTATCTCTGTTCTAGTACATTGTGTTTCCCAATTCCATTTCTATGTCTCTGGCTTCAGCATTAGAGCAATCTCAGAATGAAAACAGGATAACTGCTTGCTGGGGCTGTCACAGGGGGGATTCTTCAGGTCAGGCTTGGATCAGATGGCCTTGGGCTGATGCTTCTCATGAATGAGATTCTACAACAGAGATTTTTTTACTTTATTCAGCAAATGTTGAAACGAACAGACATACAGGCACTTTGGATCACATATTACATTTTACAAGGATAAATAATTACATACTTGGTAGTATTAGAAGTTAGGTATAAAATCTAAATAAGTAAACATTATGTTGTACAATTCCATTTGAAAATAGATTACAAAGAAACATGATACATTGTATGTAAATTAATAGTCTGTTGCTTCTGTGTGGGGTACAAAGACCCTACCCAAATTGACTACTCAGGGATTTCTCCAGGTGAAAGCAGAAAGGTTCCTTTATTAGAATCTCTGGAGAAACAGGCTGTCCACGCGCCACTGGAACACCAGAGGGAGGAGTCCACTTACAGAAGCAGAAGCTTCATTAAATAGCCAAAAACTCCTCCCAAATTCCCTCCCTGATAATGGGACCTTCATTCCCCTTGGTGGGAAGGGGTGTCCTTACAATCCTTTTACCCAGTACAAAATTATTTAGCAGAAGTTAGCTTATCACAGATTACAGATTTTTTCTTGTTTACCAAAAAGACAGTTTACAGAAACACCTGGCAGACATATTACTGGCTGCAAAAAGTAGGCAATTTATGGATCATTTGTTGCTTTTCTTGTTTACCAAAGACAGGTAGCTGGCAGACACATTATAGAAGATCAAAATTTGGGCCTATCAAGACTAAAGCCCAGCTCAAGTTTAGTGACTGTCTCCTTTACTTTATGGGAATATTTTCATTTGTTCCTCTCAACCTCTATCTAATTTCTTTGACAGCATGCCAGCGTGCGTGGTGACAGGAATCAAGGAATTCTAGCAGATAGTCTACCTGAGAAACCACATTCTGTCCCACACACTTCTCACTATATTCTTCTCAAAAGATCATTCTGAGTTTAATTCTGTTGTACGTTCAGTGTACATGTCCCTATTCCATCTGATCCCATCCTATCAGGCTAGCCTACCTTGGACTGATTTTTAATTTAAATAACACATCATTAGAGGGATTCCATTCTTCTAGGGCAATCACTGTCAGGTAACCTTCCCAAACCAGAGGCCGACAGACTATCAAATATTTCTCAGTTTTGCCAATCCTAGCTATTTGGAAGGCAGAGAATCTATTTTCAGAGGTTATGGTAATGAAGACAGTGATGGTACAGTTCTTTTTGTCTAATTCTGTTCTTAAGGCCTCTCCAACTCAGTGTTTTCTGGCACTTTGATAGCTTAAACAAGTCTTTTTGAAGTAATATTGTACCGTCACATAATAGCCCCACTCAGTTGAGGGCCACAGTGGTAGAGGGCATGTGTAGGAGCGTTTCATTTGATGCCCCACATCGACAACAGTTCTTGTCTCCAAAACCAAATCTCCTGAACCCTTTCAGTGGGACACAGTTCATTCTGGCTCTGTGAATGAATCACCAGTTTGAAAATCAGATAAAAGAGCTTTCCCTCACAAAAAAGTTTGAGGCCACAGCCATTGAGGTGATGCAATATACTATACCCTGATCAGGTTTGCTGACTAGCTGCTGTTTAAAGTAAAGTGCATATTCCAAATTCTTCTCTACTCCTTCTAGGTCCAAGTAAGTTAGCCATAGTGCCAAGTTACCATTTTTTACTCTCTACTCAGTTGAAATTTTAGGTGAGTCATCCCCCCTCATCTCTCCAGTCCATTCTATTTCAGTCATCCAGAGTCTGGTACCAGATATTGAATGCCACTGGGCCATCATATCCAAATCCTCCTTCCATAGAGCTATTTTAAATAGAAAGCCAGGTCTTTTGGTCAAGGATCATGTTTAATTCTGTTCCTCGCCATATCACTAAGAACAGTGGGACAGTTGGCCCAGATCAGCTAATGTCAGAATCCTCACTCTGTGACCCACCTGACTGATATTGTTGCTATAACTAGTGATATCAGATTAATTCCCTCCCACTTTATAGATGAAATACAGGGGGGGTCAATACTTACTCTTTGAGGGAGATGTTATCTCTTGTCATTTTAAAAATTTTCTCTCCTAGAGTTTGAGGACATTCTTGGGGACCACACCATTCTTAAGATGGCATGAGACATAGGGTAGGGTGAAACCTATTGTTTCCACTTTCCACCAGGGAGCCATTTTAACTTGTTCACAAGGTCATATTAGTAGTGGCATCATTGGCAGAATTTACAGTGTGAAACCCCATGGGAATGGGAAAGCAAGGTAAGAGAAGGTGTTTTCTTGAGGCTTTGCTGAGATCTCCTGATTTTGTATTTGGAATTATATGGCTAGTATCGTCTTCGTCCAGCCATCAGTCAGCAAGAATGCACATTTGGACCTGTTAAAATGTAGTCTGTCCATTTAGCAACTCATTTATGTCGTCCAGCATTTTAATCAGGGAGCCAGGGGTGTCAGCCACTATTGCTAAATTGTCTACATATGCTAGGACCGTCTCTGATATGGATAGGAGTCTTACTGGCCCAGTAGAGTCTGTAATCACCTCTTCCTGCAAACTGGTTCATTTTAGTGCTAACCATATTGCCTTTGCCTTGTGTGGCATTGGTTAGGTTGAGCCAGGCCACCTCACACTGTTTGGCTTTGTCATGCTCAATACAGCGGTTAATAGGCATGAAGCCCTTGTGATTCCTGCTGTGTCAGTTTCTCATAATCCAGTTAAGGAGTCTTTTAGACAGGATGGAGGCATAAACTTTACCTGTGGTGTTACCCAGAAAAATAGATCTTCAAGTAGAGGGCAGATTCCTTATTATCTTTTTTGTAAATTAAAATAGTTGGAGACAACTGCCACTACTTTGGGACATAACTGTGTTTATGTGATATATTAAAAACAGTGGTTAAAATATGACCCTCTGTCAGGGGTGAAGCAAGGATACCCATCATCACCACTATTATTCAGTATTGTACTAGAAATGTTAACTTTAGCAATAAGAGAAGAAAAAGAAACTGAAGGAATTAGAATAGACAGTGAGGAAACAAAACTATCCCTCTTTGCAGATGACATTATGGTATACTTAGAGAATCCCAGAGAATCAACAGTTGAAAAAATGAACAATTCCAGCAAAGTTGAAAGATATAAAATAAACCCACATAAATCATCAGCATTTCTATATTGCCAACAAAGTCCAGCAGCAAGAGATAGAAAGATAATTTCCATTTAAAATAACTGTAGACAATATAAAATACTTGGCATTCTACCTGCTGAGACAAACCTAGGGACTATGTGAATACTTATAAAACAGTTTTCACACAAATAAAGTCAGCTCTAAATAATTGGGAAAATATTAATTGCTCACGAGTAGACTGAGCCAATATGATAAAAATGACAATTCTGCCCAAATTAATCTATTCAGTGCCATACCGATCAAACTACCAAAAAATTATTTTATACAGTTAGAAAAAGTAATAACAATTCATCTGAAAGAACAAAAGGTCAAGAATATCAAGGGAATCAGTGGGGGAAAATGTGAAAGGGAGGTGGCTTAGTCACACCAGATCATCAAAACAATCTGGTACTGGCCAAGAAATAGACTGATTGATTAGTGGAATTGATTAGGTACATACTATGCAGTAGTGGATGACTTTAGGGACAAAAACTCACTATTTTACAAAAACTTCTGGGAAAACTAGAAACCAGTCTGGTAGAAACTAGGTATAGACCAACATCTTACACAATATATCAAGATAAGGTCAAAATGGATACATGATTTAGACATAAAGAGTGATAGAATAAGCAAATCCAGGGAGCATGGAATAGTTTGTCCAATCTATGGCTAAGGGAAGAATTTATGACCAAATGAGATAGAGGGCATTATGGGGTATAAAATGAATAATTTTGGTTACATTAAATTAAAAGGGTTTTGTACAAGCAAAACCAATTAAACCAAGATAAGGAGAGCAGAAGCCTGGGGGGGAGGGGGGGAAGGAGGGGCGGTATTTTACAACAAGTTTCTGATAAAGGTCTTTTTTTCTCAAATACATAGAGAACTGAGTCAAATGCGTAAGAATACAGGTCATTCTCAAGTTGATAAATGGTCAAAAGATATGAACAGGCAGTTTTCAGTGGAAGAAATCAAAGCTATTAATTAGAGAAAAACACATTAAGATAACTCAGGTACCACCTCACACCTCTCAGATGGGCTAATATAACAGAAAAGGAAAATGAGAAATGTTGGAGGGGATGTAGGAAAACTGGGATACTAATGCACTGTTGACGGAGTTGTGAACTGGTCCAACCATTCTGGAGAACAATTTGGAATTATGTCCAAAGGACTATCAAACTATATATACCCTTTGATCTAGCAGTACTCCTACTAGATCTATATATCAAGGAGATTTTTTTAAAAAGAAAAAGGATTTATATGTACAAAAATATTTTTATAGCAGCTCTTTTTGTGGTGTCAGAGAATTGGAAATTGAGGAGATATCCATCAAAAGGCTGAACAAGTTGTGGTATATGATTGTGATGGTAGCACTATTGTGCTAATAAGAAATGATGAGCAGGATACTTTCAGAAAAACCTGGAAAGACTTACGTGAACTGATGGAAAGTGAAGTGAGCAGAACCAGAAGAACATTGTATACAATAACAGCAATATTGTACAATGATCAACTGTGAATGACTTAGCTATTCTCTCAGCAATGCAGTAATCGAAAACAATTCCAAAAGGATTTATGATGAAAAATGCTATCCACTTCTAGTGAAAGAACTGATGAAGTCTGAATGCAGATTGATGTGTAATTGTTTTTCTTGGTTTTTTTTTTAGTCTGTGTTGTGTTTTACAACATCTCTGATATTGAAATATGTTTTGCATGACTGTACCTGTATAACCTATATCAAATTGCTTACCATCTCAAGAGGGGAGGGAGGAAGAGAGAGAATTTGGAACTCAAAATTTAAAAAAGCATGAACGTTAAAAATTGTTTTTTACATGTAATTGGAAAAAAAATAAAATTAAAAGATTTCCTTTTTAAAAATCTGCCCCTTTGAGTGGTTCTTTTTTTTAGATACAGTATTCAAGTTCCAAATTCTCTCTCTTCCTCCAG